>PVJS01032442.1:0-22773 GCA_004027185.1 Glis glis | reverse complement strand
CAACTTCGTGAGACCCGGTTTCAAAATAAACTATAAAAAAAATAGGGCTGGGGGTGTAGCACGGAGGTAGAACGCCCCCGGGTTCAATCCCCAGTACTGCAAAAAAAAAAAAAAAAATATATATATATATATATATATATATGATGGCACAAAATTGTGACAGGGGCAAAACTCAAAGATGTCTAACTCAAACACATAAACTCCTACTAGAGCTAGCGGTCGTACTGAAACCTCGGAGTTTCTTCTTTCTTTTCTTCTTTCTTCTTTCTCTTTCTTTCTTTCTTTCTTTCTTTCTTTCTTTCTTTCTTTCTTCTGTCTCTTTTCTTTCTTTCTTTCTTTCTTTCTTCTTTCTTTCTTTCTTCTTTCTTTTTCTTTCTTTCTCTCTTCTTTCTTCTCCTCCCTCCCTTCTCCTTCCTTCCTTCCTTCCTTGTATAAATTCAATAGTCTTAAAAATCCAGATGAAGATGAATTCTTTTTTATTCATATTCCACAGTACTAGGCCAGTCATGATCCTTGTCTTTCTTCATGGCCATGATCTTGAAGAAATCTGGATTAATACAAAGATACATAGTGAGATGTATGTTTATTTATATTGCTTAATCTGCCTGTTTCCAGAAATATTTTTTTAAAAATTAACAAAAGGAAGTATCCTGAAACTCCCTGATGAACCTGATCTCTCTTTTTGTTTTTCTTTCTCCTCTGTAGGTCTTTGTCTGTATTTCTCTGGTGGAATTTGCCAAATTATATCTTATTTCTAGTGTATTTATCAGATTCTATCAAAGTAATCTTTGAAGGCAGAGATTCTCAGTATTAAACAAGGTTCTTCAGAGAAACAGAAGTGATAACATTATAAATATACTATTATGAATAATATACTTATTGTTTATAATAATATAAATATTATGCAAGAAATTGACTCATGGAGGCTAAGAAGTCCCAAAATCTATACCCCAAAGGCTTGAAAACCAGGAGAGCTGATGGTAGAAGTTCCAGGCAGAGTTCAAAGACAGTAGAATATCAATATTCTAGCTCACAGACCCTGAGGCAGAGAAAGCAAATTCTCTCTTGCTGAGTCTTTTGTTCTATTCAGGTCTCCAATGGATTGAATGGGGCTCACTCACATTGGGAAGGGAATCTATTTCACTTAGCTTACCAAGTTGAATATTAATCTTATTAAGCAACATCCTCGTAGATATACCTAGAATAATGCTTAATCAAATATCTGGGTACCCTGTTGCCCAGTCAAGTTGATACATAAAATTGACTTCCATACTTTTTTATTAATTCATGCCTTCTTTCTAATAATAGCACTAGGCCTCACACAGAGTAAATGCTAAATGTATATATTTACTGAATTATCTTAGATGGGGTTATCCATAAAACTCAGATATGACAATCAATTATTAATACCCCATCCTTATTCTCCACTTTACTCTCAACCAACACTGATGGAAAATGTTGGGATTGCAGATTCTCACAATATAATTTGCTATAGAAACTGACTGGTGTTTGAAGCTTTCCTATCTCTTTCTGGCTTAAATTTGGCTCAAATTGAGCATTGAGGTATCCATTGAGCATCTGCTTTGTTAAAGCTCTGAACAAGATGAATGAAGTCTGTTGAATAAAATGTGGTTTTTTTTTTTTTTTTGTAGTACCAGGGATTGAACCCAGGGGCATTCTACCTCCACGCTACATCCCCGGCCCTATTTTTTTATACTTTATTTTGAAACCGGGTCTCACGAAGTTGCGGAGGGCCTCACTCAGAGAGAGAGAGAGACGGAGAGAGAGACAGAGAGAGAGTGCGCGTGCGCGCGAGCTGAGGCTGGCCTCGAACCCGAATCCTCCGGTCTCCACCTCCCAAAGTACTGGGATTACAATTGTGCGTCACCACGCCCGGCTTGAATCTAGGCATGTGTTCTATTTCAGACCCACTATGAAATTATGTGCTTACATTCATCATTGTTGATTTTATAACAAAGGCTTGCATATTTTGGATGAACTTTTGCAATGAATAAAACGGAATGGTATGAAAACAATATTGGATGTGGAAATAGAAGACCAGGGTCTTAAATCTTGTTTATGCCACTTATTGGTTATATGATCTTTGGCAAATCATTTGACTTCTGTGTATCCAGTTTCTTTGACAGAAAAAGGGAGTGAAACTAGAATATATTAACCTCAATAGTAAGTCTCCTCAGACTCAGATAAATCTAAGATATCCTCAGTTACCCATTTCCATGTTGAAGACAATGCTCTACCTTAGAAGAATTAAGAATTATATTGTTTATGAACCTGAGTTTTGGAGTCATACTTATGCCTATGAGTTTGATTTTAGTTATGCCATTTTCTTACACTATAGACTTTAGTAATTCACTTAATTTTTCTGAATCTCAGATTTCTCACTGGTAAAATAGTACTAGTAGCAACTGTCTTATTATGTTGTTATGAACATGAAATGAAATGAGTATAGTTAAAAAGTACTTGGTGCAAAGAAGGGTCTTAATATTCTTTGGCTTTAAAAAAAGCTATATATGTTATATATGTAAACATACACTATATACAAATCTAGTATGCATATACTATATATACTTATATAGTATATATCTAGATATAGATATATAGCACATATATACTATGTATAGACATTTAGATATAGACACAGATATATAGCATATATCTATATTTCCATTCTTATAGACTATACTATGTTTTTCATGAGTTATCAGTTTTACCTAGGAAGTGGTTGACCTTTGTAAGATACATGATTTGATCACTTTTGATTCTCATATACTTCAGGGAGTAAGATCATTAGAAATCACTGTTTGTAATTTTCAAGTAAAATATTTAACAGCCATGGCCAAAGAGTTCGCAGGAGTAGGATCACACACTGACCTTTCTTTCTTTATTCTTTTAATATTGCCCTTCGTGTCGATGCTAGTTACATATGTGTGCATTGGGGAAAACAATTTGTTGGTTATGTTTGTTTGTAATATTCCCAACTCCCATCTCACTATAGAAATATCTATAAATATCTAGTTTTTTACTTATTCCCTAAAAGCTCCTATTTTGCCCTGCTACTCAGAAGTATGCTTATGTCAATTCAAGTCTCCTATTTTTCTTATATTTATAATAATCTTTAAGTGCGGCAAATAGGTTCATTATTGCCCCTTGTGTTTAAGATCTCATTATGTCCAGAGTAAGATGGGGAATATAACTGTTTTCTCTTCTTCCCTAAAAACGTCCTTTCTAGACCTCTATTTTCTGACTATAGGTCTGTATAGTCTGTTGTATAGGTCTGTTGTCCTGTGTGTGTGTGTGTGTGTGTGTGTGTGTGTGTGTGTGTGTTTGCGTGTACATGTGACCATTTACCTTCTTCTCTTCCCTATTCCCTTCTGGCTTCACTTAAACCAAGGCATTTGTAATTTGTACAAAATGCAATATATAATTGCTTTTGCTCAGACTGCTGTAATGAAATACCATTGTCTTGGTGGCTTATAAACAATAAATTTTCTTGCAGTTCTGTAGGCTGGGAAATCTAAGATCCAGGCATTGGTAAATTTGGCGTCTGGTCAGAGTCCACTTTCTTGTTCATAAATGACCATTCAGAATTCTTTTTCATTAAATCA
The DNA here is from genome assembly GCA_004027185.1 of Glis glis. Taxonomy (NCBI): domain Eukaryota; kingdom Metazoa; phylum Chordata; class Mammalia; order Rodentia; family Gliridae; genus Glis; species Glis glis. The sequence goes on along the minus strand of PVJS01032442.1, from coordinate 19,147 downwards.
TGACTATATTAACTAATATCTCTATTTGGGTAGCAAATCCTACAAAGTGTGATTTTTTTCCCTAAACAACTGAAGGTCAGAAAAAAGAATGATTCATTGTAGTTAATAGCTGGCTCTTTCTTTCTTTTCCTTTTTTTTTTAGAAAAAAGTGAACTAAACCATTTCATCCTTCTTGGTGCTATTACTATTTGTCAGAAAGACAGATCTTCCATATTCCAGTAAACTATAAATCCACATCCTATACTTCTCTCTTTCTGCCTGTCTTCAGTTGCAACCCTTCCCTCACTACTAAGCCTTCTGTCCTGACTCTACCCTGCCCCCACCGCCTTTTGTTCTCTAGGAGACACTGATTAACATTTGCTAATGTATGCTAATGAGCATTAATTACCATCTCTGCAGTGAACAAAAGCAGTTCTGCAAAGGAAGGGCAAAGATGTGTACAGAGTTCAGCCAGCCCTCCCAGGCTTCTTTATGTTCTGCAAACAATCAGCGGCTTTCTTTCCTCTCACAATTCTTCAGTGTTTTTTGTGTGTTTCATTTTGCTTGTTTACCCATGAATCCTGACAACCATTCTTCTTTATCACTTGGAATATTGCAGAAATGCTACGGAGAACAGAAAGACTCCTTTTTGTCCTAAGTAATCCAAGGATATAAGCATAGATGCTAAGGGTTCATACTACACATTTGTATTTTCATCTGGTTGTTATTTTGGTATCCTATTACTGTAAAAGGTTTTAGCCACAAAAAACTCACAGGGGAATGTATTTTCGTTTCGCCACACTTATTTACAGTGGTTGCCCTTTATGGTGGTAATTGCAGTGTGAGAGCACACACTCTGAATATATATTATGACAGCATGGTTAAATAAGAAATGTTCCCTCCCCCCCAAATAATATAAAGGCAAAGAAAAAGCAAGACTCACCACTTGCTTTTTGTAACCACAGAGAACTCTAAATGCCTTTGTAAATAGCTATTTATTTATTGAATATGTATAGTTTAAAAAAAGCCAACTGTCTGAACCACATAAAGAATCATTTTTTGCTCTTTTTGTAGAATGATGGTGTCTTGCAATACCTAATTGCAGTTTCTCACAAACACTCCATCCAGCATGTAATTCGCCATTTGAAGAGCCATGCTTCAGCATTTCATGTTCGCTCTTCCAGCTCAGGGGTGGGAGAATTTGGAAGCATACCAACTACTCACTTTGTTCAGCCTGGGTTTAATTATAATTTTTTTGTACTATATAAGCAAAAGAAACGACTGCAAGAAAATTTCATGTGAACCCCCTTCCCCCTTTTTTGTATGTATGTATGTATGTGTGTGTATACATAAATGTATATATTATAAATATTATATATTATATATTAAATTATATATATAATTTTATTTCTATCCTAAAATGATAGAAAAGGAATCTTTGAGTGGATTTTCTTTTTTTCTTCTTTCTATTCTTCTACGAGTTAGCCATCTCCTCTGTTTGCAACCTCATAGTGAAATGTGTTTCTCCACAGACTTCTTCCTGTTCCATTTGGCAACTATAATATATGTTATGTTTCTAATAAAGCAGCCATTAGCTACGATTTATTCTCTACTCTGGAGGGGGGGCTGATCCTCAAAAATTGAGTATTAATTTAGAAGGAAAAACACTAGCGAATACTACTATAGATTATATTTTTTGCCTGCTCCCCTCTTTTGTGTGGTTGAATTTAACCAAAACCCCAAATTATTATTCTCTTTATAATTTCAAGACCATGGAAATTTAAAATAACTATTTAGTATCTCTAAGACATTATAATGTTGAAAATATGGCCAGTTTTGTTGGTGTTTGTTATACAAGTTTGCTTTAGGGTGTTTTTGAATGTGTGTGTGTACCCTGTGGTTTTCTTAAAACTGGTCTTAAGGAAGATGCTGGCACACACAGAAGGAGTATCAGCCTACTTCTGTTATATTAAAGATTTTTCCCAGCTACTTTGATGATATTTAAGCATCATGATCTCATTCCACATTTCCTACTCCTGAGAATTTTTAAATGTCTTATAGTTTACAGGTTTATTAAGATATTTAATTGATATGAGAATTAAATGATTCTTCTCTTCACTCAGTGGCTTCCAAAATATCATGCTTAATTCCATTATTTTGAGGACTTACAATTATTGCAAATGAACATCATGAGCATCTTCTTGTTCTCACCTAAAAGCAGAAAAATAAAGGGAGCTGCTTTGTTAACCTGAATCAGATCCTCTGTCTTGGGTAGATATTATTCTAGAAGAAGACAAATCCCAGCCCATCGTTTTCATGCAATTTTGTAGACAGTGACTTTTGTTCTCTACTGAACATCCACCAATAGTGTAATGGTAAATGAACAGAAACAAAGTTGGGCCATTCTTTATGGAGAGACCATACTAAACTAGTGTTTGTTGACTACATCTTGTTTCCTCCTCCTCTTCCTCCTCCTCTTTTTCTTCCTCCTCCTCCTCCTCCTCCTTCATACTGGGGATTAAATAAGCCCAGGGACATTCTACCTCTGAGCTGCACCCCCAGCTCTATTTTGTTTTTTTATTTTGAAGCAGGGTTTTGCTAAATTGCTGAGGCTGGCCTTGAATCTGCAATCCTCCTGTCTCAGCCTCTCAAATACTGAGATTATAGGCATGTGCCACCAGGCTGGGTATGGATGGACATTCTTCTTTAGGGAAATTTACTCCTTGATGCGTACACACACACACACACACACACACACACACACACACAATTCTCTCTAAATCATGAACTGCATCACCATCAGCATTGTTATAATCAGAAGTCAGCAATTTGAGCACTACTGGATGACTTCAGACCTAAAATTTTCAGAGCATAAAGTTCACACAATATCTATTCATAAGAATATGACATTTTAAAGAAAACTTTAAAATTATAGCTTATTTTCAAGGTTCTAATGACCTGTCTTCTCTTTTTTTTCCCCCATCAAAGGAAGAGATTTAATGTTTTTGTTAAGGGGCTCATAACTCTCCTTCCTTATAAAACAAGGAAATCTTACTTTGGAATACGCCAGCTTAAGAAAAAAGGTATCTTTATTTTATTCCAACTTTCTAGCTCCTATTCTTCAAGTTCTCATTAAAGCAAAGTATTGGTAGTACAAATGACTGAAAGTGGCCTAAAACACTGCATTCTACATTGAAAATGTATGGGATTTTTTCCCTTGTCATTATTCCCTAAATAATAAAAGTATGACAACTACTTAGCTAGCACTTATTGTATTAGGTATTATAAATAATCTAGAGATGATTTAAAGTATGTGGGAGGATGCGCATAGGTTATAGACAGAGACAAGGCCATTTTACTGAAGGGATTAGAGCATCCATGGATTTTGGTATCTGTGGGGATCCTAGTATCAATTCCCATGCAGATTCAGAGGGACAACTGTATATGTAAATATAAATACTTATAATATGTAGCAAAAACAACAATGAATTTTTTGTTTTATAGTTAGCTTAATATTTATCCTTATCCTTTATCATTGACTGTAATTCTTATTCCCTTTTTGCTCTTTTAATTCTCTTTCTTGATATATCTCCCTTCCTCTCATTACTTTTTTCCTACTTCTCTTTTCCTTTCTTTTTCTTCCTTTTCCGTCCTTTAGTCCCATATATATATATATGAAATGGCATACAGTGGACCCAGATATAAGCAAGGGGTATATTAATAAGTTGTTCCATCTCAGTAAAATCTCAGAGGGTCACAGCCCAGGAACCAAAGAAAAAACAAAAATGAAATAAAAGTATTAATAATCTTATTCATGTTACTTATATAATATTGTAGGGGGTTCATTTCATAACTTTCATCATCAATTTCTCACTCTTATTGGATCTTTGTCATCAGCATATAAGAACATTCTAACTTAGTGAGACCCTTAGCAGCTTAACGAGACCTTGTGTCAAAATAAAAAACAAAAAAGGCTGGGGGTGTAGCTCAAAGGTAGAATGTCCCTGGGTTCAATCCCGAGTATAAAAGAAAAAGATCATTCTAACTAGCTGTCTCCTATACCCCAGTGCCCATTCTCTTTTAAAGCTATGCAAATTCAAGTTTTGGCCCTCCCACTCTACCAGATCTATGCCTGCCAAAATCATCATTAACCCCCACTTTGGCAAATCCAGTGGTCAATTTTCAGTCCTCCTGTGGTCTTAGCAGCCTATGGCACATCTCTTTGGTGGATGTCACTTGGACTCCATGATACCTATTTTCCTTCTCCTTTACTGATTGCTCATTCTTAGTCTCTATGGCTGGCTCTTCTCCCTGTCCTCTCAACTTTGGCGTCTCCTTCTTCTATCTTGTTTACATTCATTTTCTTAGTGCCTTCACCTGGTCTTATGGCTTTAAATATTATCTATATGCTAATAATTCCAAATTCATATGTCCAGCCAAGACCTGTCCTCTGAATTCCAGGATCAAATACCCAACTTCCTACTTAATGTCAGGTTTGGATACCTAATGAGCACCTAAAACCCAATATGTCAACACATATCTTCAACACCTCACACCTAAATTATTCTTCCTACAGTCTTCCAATACTTTTTTTTTTCAATTTCATCCTTCCAGTTTCCCAGGCCAAAACTCTTGGGGTTTTCCTGATTCTTCTTTTTTCTCTCACTTCACACCCCACACCGATGACATGGGTTCATTGGCTAAGATTCGACTATGTGCTTGTTAGGCCATAGGTTAACATCCCTCTCAAAGAAGTTTAGTTAGAGGCAAGAGACACCCCATTTATAGGAAAAGGGCCAATGTTAATATTTCTTCACATACACAAAGTACTCTGAGAAGAAAAACACACAAAAAGCCTAGTACATATATCTAGTATCACCCAAATAAACTGGATGAGATACACATGCCTAATCTCAAACTTCATTGTTATAAAGTCATTCTTTTGCACCAAATAGCAAGACTTCTTAAAGGCAGGGGTATTTTTTTCTTTAGCAGTCTACAAACTCCTACCCCAGAGTATTTATTTGTTCTGTACATCTTGCGGGTACACGGTAAGTGATAATTGAATAAATGAAATTTCAGTTCCCCAAAATAGCAATCCAGTGCCACAAACATTGCTTTATTGCTGAGCATGGATCAGAGGAGCAGGCAACACCATTCAGCTCCTCTAGCCACTTGGTCACTTGGTGATACTTTCAGCACTGTAGATTAAATAAGAAAGTCCAGAATAACATCTGCTTTTCTGAATGACTCCAATACTTATGAAATGTGACATTTTGTTGTTGTTTCTTTTTACAGTTTTTAATTACCGGGTCTATTTGCATGAAATAAGGAACTGGGTTGCCTAGGAGTTCATCTGCTCCTCTTGCGTTTTCTTCTCCTAAATAAGCATACTCCGGTGCAGTTTTGCTTGCTGCCTCCAACATTTTGACAGACCTCCCTCTCCTTTCCTTTCACTCCCAGGAAAGAAAGGTTATTTTTAAAGTACAAGATCAATAGGCTTTGGGAAGCAGCCAAAGCATGAGGGGTCATAGGATTGGGAATAAGCTAAAGGGATTGCTAAGAGAAGGGATGGCAACGGGCCATTCTAAAGATCATCTGGGAAGAGAAAGACAGTCCGCAGCTCCCACTTAAATGCTCTGAGGGTTTCCTTTGCACGGGCTTTTGCCTTGGCGTTCTTAGCTTGGTTCTTGAGCATCGCTTTGAGTTGAAGTAAATGCAGGCCTGTGTGGATACTTACTTTTCAGGTAAAACACTGCTCCCTTAAAATCAAGCGTGGTCTGAGCATTTTGATGGAGTCTTAAATCCCTTGGTCATAGTGTGCCTGTTCAGTTTTTGATGCTGATGACCTTTTAGCTGAGAGTTTGAGTCAAGAACAAAACAGTTATTATACCAGTGACCATAAAAATGACTTTTCCTTGGCCAAAGGAATGCTACCCAGCAAAGATGGCACTACTGAGAAGGTGGCGATGACCATGCGTAGAGCAGCATCACTGCTGGAAAGCCAACTCAAGAGGAGGGAGGGGCGGGCTGTTTATTTAATCTCTTCATTTTATTGCTTAGAAATCATCGCTCCTTTCAGTTCTCTACAAGGCACCACGGGGCTGTCTTCCCTTATGAATTTTTAGGATTTATTGGTCATGTATAACTATCCTTTTTTTTTTTTTTTACCAGAGAAGAAGATCCATGATTTTAGCCTTGCTTTTTCTCTCACTTGATTATTAGAGAAAACTGAATTGTTGCTCATCTCCTTGTCTTGGGTACATTTGATTTTGCTACTTTTACTTCATATGTGATGTTTATTAAAGGTTTGCTTATATTTTTGTTCATTTAGTAGTTTTTCCTATTTTATTTTATTAACTAGTTAACCATGTTTCAGTGAACTAATCACTACAATCAGCATAATATACTGTGCATTCTTTTTTTTCACATTTGCTTTGGATAGGTGTGTTGCAGAATAGACTGTGGATTAGCATTTGTTCATTGTCAGCTATTTCTGTATTGCACACACGGATGAGACCCTGCTCCAGTGTTAATCTTACATCATTAAAATGCCTTCCTAGGGAATTCTTCTTTGACTGAAGAAGCTTGGTAGTGGCATTAATTGCAAGAAAAGGACCGTGACCTATTGTAGGATGCAGAATATCTTCTTAGAAGTGTCTGCCTTTATTATCGCAAACTCTCACTTCTGACATAAAAATCCTTGCCCTGTGTAGATCTAGTTACAACTAGCAACAGAAGGCATATGTCCTCTGAACAAAAGCACATTTATTTTCGCATTTCAAGACTGATGTTGGGTGATAACATTTTTTGCATATCCTAAAAGTTTTTATGCAGATACTGTTTAGAAGCAAAAAGTGCTCTTACAATAATCTGCTTTGTGGATAGAATTTATACTCTTGGCGTGTATCGCCCTTTCCATTTGCCTATCAAGTTCTGAGTAATAACCTCTGACAGCGGGAAAGCAGGAATAAAACCAGGGTTGTTTCAGCTACTCACAGCACCATTGTTTGTCATCTTTGCTTTTGGGATATGCCATTTCACCTTAAATAAAAACATAATACAGTCAATATATTATAACAAGTTGCTAGACTGTAGTTTTTAAGGAATAATGAACCAAGGCAAGTTGTAGCACTCCGTCTCTGGTGACTGACTAAACTTGTGATCTGTGCACAGTAGGATGACATAGGGGGACACCTTAAGAGAAAAAGTTTGCCAATTAATATGGTTTTCCCAATTACTATACCTTTGATATTTTTATAAAAATTTTATAAGATTGAAGCAAAACTAAAAACAAAATGCTGTATGAGTTTGGGATGGGGAATAATCCAAACTATAAAATCACATTGTCAAGGTAAATCACATGTTGGGACTTTTAGGCTAGATCAATATAACACAGAAATAATTGAAATAGGATAATCAGACTTTATGCATTTTTTTCTACAGACTTTTTTGAAGCTTGGTAAAGCTAGTTGGAATGAATTCTCTATTTTTAAGTAGTTAATTTGGTTGTAATAACCTAATTGGTGTGGGCATGTGGATATAGCTTTACTAACAATTCAGTTTCTCATCAAATGAAATGACCCAAGAAACCTCAACTATACCTATTGTAATACAGAATTTATTTTTATTGAAGTTATTTTGGATTGAGTCAATAGGCTTATAGCTAGTGCTTTGTAAATCTCTTAAGGCAATGAAATAGATCTATAGCTGTGTATCTTTTTAATGTTCATTTTGACAAGTTTACTGAAAAATGTTATTATGAACTACACAAAAACATGTTGTAAACAATGAAATTAAAAAACAGTTACTAACAATTACACAGGCATTTATGTAATTGATATACTTTTTTTTTTCTTCAACAGTGCAGATCCAAGTGGAGGAAGAAGAGGATACTGAGGAAAGCTCAAGTAAGAGGGACGGGCTCAGCTGGGACATTTCCTGTGGGTAACAGTAAATTTGGAGGAGTCATCCTGTCACCCTGTGGGTTTGAACTACCACATACAAGCGCAGGAGTGTGTGTGAATGCTTTACAGTAGTCTCACAAAAGGGATCAAGTCCAGCAGACAGACTCCTCCCCCTAGATCCTATTTGATTGGCACATATACGCATACACCCAGTTTATACGTTGCCCATGATCAAGTAGTTACTAGTTCATAACGTTTTGCTTTGTTATTTCTCTCCTATTTTCTCTGGAAAACCTTTTGATTATAAAGGCTTTTCTTTAAGACTGAATCTATACAATAGAACAGACTGGCCATTTTGACTGAGCCGACCAGGTGGTTCAATTAAGATGAAAGAACATATTTTCTTGTACCAATTCATGGGTATTTTCTCTGAATTGCTCTGTTGTTTTTACTTTGTGGGCACTCAGTTCAAGAGCATGAATTGTGACCCCTTTCCAGGCACCCAGACCATTCGTGGCTTGGAACATAAGAAAGACTATTATATGAGCAAAAGCTTTGATTTTACCAAAAATGAAAGAAAGAGCAGCTTCTAAAGAAGACTTCAATTAGAGGGACCCTGAGACTATCAGTCCAATACCCAGACCACAGTGTGGCAGCCAATGGGTGTTCACAATGCCAATCGTTTTCATTATTTAGGTGCCTCCTAACTGACAACAGCCCAGAATCTCACACAGATTCTGGTGCCAGGACCTGAATAAAGAATCAAGTCCATTCCCAAAGGTAGCATTGTGCACCAGTCTGCATTTAGAAGGCAACCAGAAAACACTAACTTTTTAGAATTTGAATATTTGGAAGCTAGATAAAGTGCCAAGTATTCCTTTTTGTTTCTGAATGGTTATTAATTTAATAATACACATTTCATTAACAGTAAAATCAGGCAAATTTAATCATTTAGTCTTTGTAAAATGATTTCAATTTATTTCTGGACCCCCCTATACATCTATAATTACCCTTTTAAAAATTCTTAAAAGCTACTTTAAAATTTGGTCCATTGTGGTTAAAATAACGCTTCGTATTAAAACGGACATTTTCCCTACTGGGGTTCTTGTCTCGCAGATTTAGAAATAACTTTTCACGGCGTCTAAAGAAAAGGAACGCGATATTACTTTTTTGCAAAAAAGGGTGCTCCCAGGTGTGTGAGAGAGCACACCTCACAAAGAACCCAGTGGGTCTTATATCCCTAATGCAAGGCTCCTCCTGCGCTTAACTCCTATTGGTGGGAGTTACAGCTTTATGTTCTTCCCAATCAGCTACAGGGGAAGATAGGGGAAGATAGGGGAGGGTCGACACCTGTAATCTCTTAAGAGATGTTAATTTGGGGAAGGAATGTAAGTCCCTACGAGGTTACAAAATGGTCGTATAAGTGAAACTACCTCTTTTGACAGAAAAGATATAATTATATTCTCACACAGACAACAGAAAGGTGGGCAGGGAGTTCATTGTAAAGAGAACCGGGGAAGGGAGAAAGAAACAGAACACCCTTGCGGCCAGTGGGGACCCTGGTGTTGGGCAGCTGCCTTCTGGATACTTCTTGGGAGTAGCCCAAGCCACGTGCCATCAATTGCAGACTGCTTCCTCCCAATGTCCATGCGATCTATCAAAGAGAGGTGCAGGCCACCCCTAGGGGCCCTGATCTGCCTTAATGTCCAGTGGTGTCTTCTGGTCATTACCTGGGAGTTTCCCAGGCCTAGTGCCAACAATTACACACTGCTTTCTCTCAAAGCCAAGAAGGAGGGAGGGAGAGAGGGGAAGAGAGAGAGAGAGAGAGAGAGAGAGAGAGAGAGAGAGAGAGATGTTGGGTAATCATTTAGAGTGGCTCATTTGGGGATTTATATAGAGAGAGGAGAGAGGAGAGAGGAGAGAGAGAGAGATAGAGACAGAGAGAGAGAGAGAGAGAGAGAGAGAGAGAGAGATTGGGTAACCATTTAGAGTGGCTCATTTGGGGGTTTATATGCTTCTTTGAGTTTCCTTTCCCAGTTGGGGTCCCAGAAGTGGTTTCCTGGGTCTTAGTGTTCTTTTTGTGTGTCTTCTCGGTTGGGGTCTCAGACTCTGTTTCCTGGGATCTCCTGGGATTGCTCATTGGCAGGAACAACTGGAGTTTTGTAAACATCTGGTCACTCTCAGGAGGCTTTTGATCTTGTTAGCACTTGACATTCAGGAGGTCTGGTCCTTTCAGGAGTTTTGGAAGTTAGTTAGCATCTGTTGCCTCCCAGGAAATTAAGCCCCCCCCCCCACCATGGCCCTCAGCCCTGCCTATTTCTTTTTACCTCTTCAATATGACACCAACCTTGTTTATAGCCCATAATATGATTTATTCTGGTGAATGTTTAATGTGCCCTAAATGTATATTCTGGTGTTGTGGGGGTAGAGTGTTCTATATATGGTAATTCAATCAAATTCACTAATAAGTTTTCAGTATCTTTCCTTTTAATTGTTATAAGGACAGATAGTATGAGAGCTATCCTCTTAACGAAGTTTTAAGTGTGCACTACAATACTCTGTTAATACAGTCATTGCTTGGGTTCTGCAGGGAATCAGTCCTAGGACCCTAGGGGATGCTAAAATCTGCAGATGCTCATGTCTCTTATATAAAATTGCGTAGTATTTTCACATAGCTTATGCACATCCTCCTTATACTTTAAATCATCTTCAAATTACTTTTCATATCTAAAAAATTTAAATGCTCTAGAAATAGTTGTTATACTGTATTGCTAATGGAATAATGACAAGAAAAAGGTTTGTACACATTTAGTAAAGACACAATTTAAAAAAATGTTTTCAATCAAATTGGTTGAATCAATGAATGTGGAACATCAGGAGAGAGAAAACTGATTGTGTAGGCACAATATTGTACAGCAGATCTCTAGAACTTATTTTTCTAATAGCTGCAACTTTATGTCCATTGACCAAAAACTCCCCATTTCCCTCTCTTCCTGGCCCCAGGCAACTCCCACTCTATTTTCTGTTTCTCGGTTTGAATAATTTAGATACCCCAGATCAGTGTAATCATGCATTATTTGTCTTCCTGTGGCTTCCTTATTTCACTTGGCATAATCTTCTCAAAGTTCATCCACACTGTCAGGTATGGCAGGATTTCCTGCATTTTTTGGGGGGGGGTACCGGGGATTGAACCCAGGGGTGTTTTACCTCCGAGCTACACCCCGGCCCTATTTTTTATACTTTATTTTGAAACCGGGTCTCGAGAAGTTGCGGAGGGCCTCACTAAGTAGCTGAGGCTGGCCACGAACCCGGATCCTCCGGTCTCGGCCTCCCAAGTACTGGGATTACAAGTGTGCGCCGCCACGCCTGGCGATGATTTCCTGCATTTTGAAGGCTGAATATTCCATCGTATGCAGGTACCCCATGTTCTTTATCCATGCATGTGTTGGTTGCCATTTAGGTTTTTTCTACATCTTGGCTGTTGCAAATAGTGCTACAGATAACGTGGTGTAACAATATCTCTTTAAGATCCTGGTTTTAGTTCTTTTAGATAAATGTCTGAGACTGGGATGGCTAAATCATATGGTACTTCTATTTTCTATTTATTTTTTTTTGAGGACCCTCCATACTGTTTCCATACTAGCTGCGCCATTTTATATTCCCATCAACATGGTACAAAGGTTCAATTTTTCCACATCCTTGTACTAACATTTTATAATTTTCAGTGTACAAGTCTATTACCTCCTTAGTTAAGTTGATTTCTAAGTACTTTATTCTATTTTATGTTACTGTTAATGAAATTGCTTTATTGTCTTTTCAGATTGTTCATTGTCAGTGTAGAGAAATGCAACTAATTTTTGTATGCTGCTTTTACATTCTGTAGTTTTAGTGAATTTATTTAATCTAACTTTTTTGTGTAGTCTTCACGCTTTTCTACATATAAGATCATGTTGTCTGCAAACCAATATTTTATTTCTTTCTTTCCGATTTTCTTTTCTTTTTCTTGCCTAATTGCTGCAGCTAGGACTTTCAGTACTATGTTGAAAGAGTAGGCACCTTGCTGTTGATCTTCAGGAAAAGCTTTAAGCTTTTCAGTATTGAGTATATTGTTTTCGTATATGGTCTTTATCATATTGAGGTAAATTTCTTCTATTCCTAGTTTGTTGAACATTTTTACATGAAAGGGGGTTCAGTTTTGTTAAATGCTTTTTCTGTCTCTACTTATATGATTGTGTAATTTTTATCCTTCATTCTGTTAATGTAGTGTATCATGTTATTTGATTTTTCTATGTTTAATCATCCTTCCATCCTAGGGATAAATACCTCTTGGTTGTGGTAATCCTTTTTTTGTATGTGGTACTGGGGATTGAACCCAGGGACATTCTACCTCTGAGCTATACACCCAGCCCTCTTTCATTTTTTATTTTGAAACAGGGTCTTGTAGGCAGGCATGGTGGTGCACACTTGTAACCCCAGTACTTGGGAGGCTGAGACAGGAGGATTATAGGTTTGTGGTCAGCCTCAGCTATTTAGTGAGGCCCTCCACAACTTAGTGAGACCTTGTTTCAAAACAAAGAATAAAAAATAGGGCTGAGATAGAATGCCCCTGGATTAAATCCCCAGTACCGCAAAAAAAAAAAAAAGAAAGAAAGAAAAAGAAAAAAAGAAACAGAGTCTTGCTAGGTTGCAGAGGGCCTCACTAAGTTGCTGAGGCTGGCTATGATACTATTATCTTCCTGTCTCAGCTTCCCAAGTACTGGGATTATAAGCATGTGCCACCATGCAGGCTATGTGTAATCCTTTCAATATGTTACTGAATTTTATTTGCCAGTATTTCGTTGAGAATTTTTGCATCCATATTCATCAGGAACATTATGACAAAAGTTTTCTTTTTTCATAGTGTCTTTTCTTTGGTATCAGGGTAATCTGGCCTCATATAACTAGTTTGGAAGTGTTCCCTCCTCTTCACTTTTTTAAATGTTGGGTGGAATTTACCAGTGAATCAAGTAAATGTGTATACTACCAATTTTTTAAAAGGAAGAAAAAAATTATTTTAGAAAAAGAAAATAAATATTTGGAGTCAAGAATAAAGACAAGGGCTGGGCGTGGTGGCGCACGCTTGTAATCCCAGTACTTTGGGAGGCGGAGACTGGAGGATCTGGTCGCGGCCAGCCTCAGCTCTCTCTCTCTCTCTTTCTGTCTCTCTCTCTCTGTCTCTACCTAGTGAGGCCTTCCGCATAAAGACAAGTTGGGTGTGGGGGTGTGCACCTGTAGTCTCAGCTATTCAGGTGGATCACTTGAGGCAGGAGGATCACTTGAGCCTAGGTATATGAGTCCAGTCTGAGCAACATAGTGAGACCCCCAATCTCAAAAATAAATGAATAAAATAAAAATGAAAATAATTATAAAAGAATGTAAAAAATTGAATTGAGAGGAATCTCAAGGGATTGAATTTCTCTAAAATGATTCTAGTTTACAGCATTTCCTCATGATTCCTGTTCTTTGTTCTAAGATAGAAGTAGTAATAAACATATAGTGGCTTATGGCTCCATCATTATGTGTTAGATTTGTAACCTCTCAATTTGGACCTGATTTGAATGGTCCTAGAAGTCATGGTACGATGCTAAACTCCAAGTCATCTAGTTATCCAAATAAATGAAGACTGGAACTAGAAGGCTTAATAAAATTTGAGGATCCACATTCACATATTTGAGTGTAAGAACCACAAAGGAAATGAAAAACTAAATAAATTTATTTAAGTGGTAGACAGTGATGTTTGCTGGACCATGGTCTCAGATGTGTAACACTATTTATTAAAAAGAATAAAGTTGGTAGTAAGAAAGAAAGCACTTTCTGATGTTTCTCACGGAATCATCAACTGATGTGTTTAGGTGAGGAAGAGGAAGATAAACTACCCAGAAGAGAAAGCTTGAGACCAAAGAGGAAACGGACCAGAGATGTTATCAACGAGGATGACCCAGAACCCGAACCAGAAGATGAAGAAACAAGGAAGGCACGAGAGAAAGAAAGAAGGAGGAGGCTGAGACGAGGAGCGTAAGTTAGTCCTTGTATATAACTGAAAGCATAACTGATTAAAAAGCACCTCACATTGAAAGAAGACCACTCCTCTTACGTACTCCTTGGTTTTAAAGTTGGTAATTAAAACTAATTTTAGAAACAAAGACTTAAACTGATCCTACCCCTTTATTTCACTTAGTTAAATGTATTTTAATAATTAAGATAGAATTTAAAAATAAATCTCTGCTAAAAATGGACTGTGAGAAATTCCCTTATGAAAGATTTAAATTGTCATAGGTCATTAAAATTTTATAGTTAATATAAATATTTGAAAATTATCTCATTAATTGTATACATTGTTATCAAGGTTAAGTAGAAAACTCATAAAAAGTGACCCCAAATCACTTTACCTGACAGAGGAGGGGTTGGCAAACTATGGCTAAGTACAGTCCAAAAGCTAAGAATGGTTTTAAAGGGTTATTAATAAAAAACAAGGAAGAATGTGGGACAGAGTTGTAAAATGTGGCACTCAAAGCCCAAAATATTAACTGTTTGGGTCGTTACAGAAAGAGTGTTGGCCTTTGCTACAGAGGATTGGGGTTATCATTTCATTTTTCGATACAGCCCAGCATTTTTTAGTTCCAACATTTTACTGACTGTTGACTTTGTATAGAATAATATACTAAATGCTGGTTAGGAAAAATCCAAAAAAATAATTTTCTTTTCTTGGTGTTATGGTTTGGATTTGTGACGTTTCCCCAAAGGCTCATGTGTTCAAGGCTTGGTCCTCTATGCAGCGATGCCCAGAGGTGAGGCTTTTGGAAAGCAATTGAGTCCTGAGGGCTCTGACCTCCCCAGTGAATTAATCCACTGATGGCTGAATGGACCACTGGGAGGGGATGGAAACTGTAGGTGGTGGAGCATGGCTGGAGGAAGCAGATCACTGGGGACATGCCCTGGAAGGGTATTTCTTGTCCCTGGTCTCTTCTTCTCTCCCTTCCTCCCTCCCTCCCTCCTTCCCTCCCTCCCTCCCTCCTTTCTCTCTCTGTCTCTCTCTTTCTCTCTCTCTCTCTCTCTTTGTTTCCTAGTTGTCACAAGCTAAGCAGCTTTCCTCCCCCACACCCATCTACCCTGATGTTCCGCCTCACCTCAGGCCCAATGGAGCTAGCTGACAGTGGACTGAAACCTCTGAAACTGTGAGCCCAAATGAATCTTTCCTCCTCTAAGTTGTTTTACTCAGGTGTTTGTCAC
Source organism: Glis glis (assembly GCA_004027185.1). Lineage (NCBI taxonomy): Eukaryota > Metazoa > Chordata > Mammalia > Rodentia > Gliridae > Glis > Glis glis. The sequence goes on along the minus strand of PVJS01032442.1, from coordinate 3,992 downwards.
AGTGACAAAAAGCTGACTAATACACTCGATTTTCTGGAAATTTGCAGATGGCAGGTAGGAAGGAAATGGGTACCCATAAAACACATTTAATAATAGAAAACCCAGAACCCATAGAAAAGACTAAAGGGAACAGTCAACCTATTCTGCTACTTGAAGGTAATAGAGCTGTGTGATCTCCCCGAGGCAGTGGAATCCAAGCACACCTCTGACTCAGATGATGAGGAACTTTCTCAGATATCCTCCAGAGATGAAACACTGCAGTGTTCCATACCTCTATTATATTACTCCTCATAAATAATTGTTGTCAAATGCAACTCTGTGAAAATTTTGTCAGGTAGAGAAGCATAGCATTAATAGACGATGTTTCCTTTTAAAATAAAAGCAACCCGACCCACTTCTACTTTATGCTTTATTTAAGTTTTTAAATTTTCCCTTCTCCTCCTATTCTTTTTCATCCTCCTTCTTCCCAAGTTCTATCTCTTTTTTCTCTCTTTTTGGAGTATCAAGATATCACTTGCTTTAAATTTTGACTCTGATATTTTTTATTTGTATTATCTTTTCAAGCAGCTTTGTTCCTTGCAAAATAAAATGTGACACAATTTTAAGTCCCTTGTAATATGGTTGTTAGTACTGTCACTATACAGTAATATGTCCTACTAGCAAAGCTTGTGCTTTCTGACAGTGGTATTTCACTATAAAACTTCACCAATATATGTATGTATGATACAGGTTGTGTTCCAGAATTTGCTTTTCCTCTTACTTAGGCCTCAGAAAATTCCCTCTATGAAGGTAAGCTGAGCTCTGCTCTCCTGGTGCTCTTAGGACCCTCATGTCAAATGTTCAACCTTGAGAAAACAGGGCCATGTGAATCAGCTGGATCTTGTTCGTAGGACAATGTCTCTCCTCAACTGGTTCCGCTCTCATTTTGATACTGAGAAGCCCAGAAGCCCCTGAGTATGCCTCCCTATCTCCCCACTCCTCCACATAGCCAAGCCCTTGTCTCCATAGGTTTTGCAAATTATACTACTACTGCTGCCACAATTTGTATATCTATTCTAAATAGTATCATCATCAATTTTTCATGATGACCCTTAGTTCTGATCAACATGTTAGGGTCCATTTTCTAGTGTTTATTTTGAAGATAAGAATCTTTTTTAAAAGGAAACTTATTAGCAATTATATTTTGAGGAAAATTAGTAGGCAAATCAGGGCACATTTATTTAGGTTAATTAATTCAGGGTCTTTTTTTATTTAAATGTTCAAGCAACGCCTCAGGGAATTTCTCTTGCACTGACAAAGCATTTGAAACCTTCTAAAACTAAGGTTGGAAGGCTATCTTTGGAGACAGCTAAAAAATACTGCCTTGTTATACATTTTGGAGTATTTAAAATAATATTATAGGCTTTTCCTGACCCAGTTTTAAGTGAATAAGTAATATATTCATAGTAGTAAGAAATTCAGCATATTATGCCTTCTTTTTCCTAACAACTGTTGTTTAATCAAACTTAAGCTAGAAAGTCTTTCTTGTACAGATTAGCCCTAAATTTTAGAAGATGAAACATATGTATACTATATCTTTTTAAAATGATTAGCCCTTTCTTTAAGTGGATCCTAGAAAAGCAGTTTTCCCGTATTGCTGGAGAGAGTAATATTTTAGTTATTTGCATATTCGAAGGTAACTTATCTGTCAGCCACTATACCCTGAAACACAGCATGATCCTCTTGGGAGCAATCAACAATTAACAACAAAGACTTTAAAAATATGCCAGTTTGGGATCATTTTGTATAGGAATAAATATCTTTCCTTACATAGTAATTTTGCAGAGCACTGTTATATTTTAGTGACTTCAATTCAAACACTGGTTTAGATTGACAACCCAAAGTCATCCAGGAAAGTTTTATACATATGAATTTATTCAATAAATATCTTTCCAGCTCCACAAATTCATAATGTGATAAGGGAGAGGCCATTAAATACAAGTTATTATGAAATAAGATAGTGTATATATGCCAGAGAAGTACAAGCAAAGTAGTTTTGAATCTCAGAGAAGTAAAAATTATTCTCATGGACATAATCAGAAAAGGAATTAGTGAAGATACTTCCTATGATTTTTAAAGGAATCATAGACTTTGGATAGGCTAAACATATAAAGTATGCAATCAGTGTTAGAAAAGTTTCTAATAAATGGTTTCGGAAAGTGGGCAAGTAAAGGAATAAACTTTGGTACCATGTAAATCCACATATGGAGGAGCTCATTCTCTTATTCTTTGATGGTGCTTGATTAAGTAAGATGCTGTTTCATATATGATTCTTAATGGAAACTCAGAAATGTAAAAGTTTAAAGTGTTTACATGCTGGGCATGGTGGCACACGCTTGTAATCCCAGTACTTTGGGAGGCGGAGACCTGAGGATCCGGGTTCGCGGCCAGCCTCAGCTCACGCGTGTGCATGTGCGCACGCTCTTTCTCTCTCTCTCCCTGTCTCTCTCTCTCTCTCTCTCTCTCTCTCTCTCTACTTAGTGAGGCCCTCCGCAACTTCGTCTCAAAAAAAAGTATAAAAAAATAGGGCCGGGGGCATAGCGCAGAGGTAGAACGCCCCTGCGTTCAATCCCCGGTACCGCAAAATAAATAAATAAATAAATAAATAAAGTGTTACATGAAGATGTCATGAATTATTTTGGAGGGTAAGAAAGTTAAGGGCTTAAAATATCAAATAATTAAATTATTAATCTTAAGACTTTTTAGTTTCCCAGTTGACTCTCTTCTTGATACTCTCTTGGCATCTATTTTCTTTTAGCTTTTCTAGTTTTCTTTAGTTGTTTTTAATAAAATAGCTATCTGTACAATTTAGGTTTATGTCTATATCTACAAGGAAATGATTTTGATTATTTTTATTAAAACATATTTTCCTTCCCAAGATAAAAACTGGCAAATTAAAAAGAAATGAACAACTATGAATACAGATGTAGTAAAAATTCTCAAGTATATTTTTTGGCTATTCTTATAGCGCTCCATGAGATTTTACATAATAAACACCAAATAATTAAAGCAAAACCAACCCAATGGTAAGCAGAGTTGTATGTTAGTAGAATGTACATGCATAGTTCTCTTGAACCAGGGTTACTACTCTAGGCAAAATATTTAAATTGTTCAAAGAGGAAACTATCAATAGGAAGTATTATTTTAGAGGGTTAATATGAATTTTTGTTTCATTAATCATGGCATGATTAAAAACTATGAATTGACAGCAAAGAAGGGATTGTAAAGTCATTTCCTAGGAAGGGCTACAAAACTATGGATATGTCCTCCTATATTATGCTTAATCACTTAAAATTGCTTTTTATTTTTACTGTATCGAAGCATGAGCTTAGTGAGCAATGAAATATGTCTCAGGGTAACACTGTCTAGCCTATAATTTCTTTATCAGTCCGGGTCTAGTGAGGAGAGAAATTTCAACAACTAATCGAAAAGAGAGAACTTAATAATTGTTAGGAGTTATAAATAAAAGAATTGCAAACTAGGCTACTAAAAAGGCAAAAAGAAAACACAGTATTTTGATAGCAACTATAGGAAGTCCCTTCCACCCAAGGGCTGGAGGAACAATGGAAAGACTGAAATTAAAAATTTAAACTCTAGTAGAGAGATCCAGGGAGCTGAAGACCTCTGCAGAGTGGCTGGTGCCTAGAGGTCTGGTTCCTTGGGGGAGGTGATGAAGCTGGTCCTGCTGGTGTTGGCAGAACTGGCCAACTAGACTCACCCGCAGCTATGGGAAAGCCAAGTAGACTCACCCGCAGCTATGGGAAGGCCAAGTAGACTCACCCGCAGCTATGGGAAGGCCAAGTAGACTCACCCGCAGCTATGGGAAGGCCAAGTAGACTCACCCGCAGCTATGGGAAGGCCAAGTAGACTCACCCGCAGCTATGGGAAGGCCAAGTAGACTCACCCGCAGCTATGGGAAGGCCAAGTAGACTCACCCGCAGCTATGGGAAGGC
>PVJS01032441.1:0-22774 GCA_004027185.1 Glis glis | reverse complement strand
TTTTTTTTTTTTTTTGCGATACCGGGGATTGAACACAGGGGCGTTCTACCTCCACGCTACGCCCCCGGCCCTTATTTTTTATACTTTATTTTGAGACCGGGTCTCACGAAGTTGCGGAGGGCCTCACTAGGTAGAGAAAGAGAGAGAGAGAGAGAGAGAGACAGGGAGAGAGAGAGAGAGAGAGAGAGAGAGGGAGAGAGAAAGAGCGTGCGCAGGCGCACGCGCGTGCGCGAGCTAAGGCTGGCCGCGAACCCAGATCCTCAGGTCTCCGCCTCCCAAAGTACTGGGATTACAAGCGTGCGCCACCATGTCTGGCGACCTTGTGTATTTTGAATGCATGTATAAGCATATATCAGTATACTGATATATAAGTATATATCAGTATACATGCACCTAAGTATATACTTAATAACTTATATAACATCTGGCAAATATTATCATTTTCTTTAATAACAGTTTACATATATGCACATACAGGAATCTTAGCAACTCTATATGCCCATATATGTATTATTGTTCTTCAATTCCCAAGACTAACATTATTCCACAACAACTCTATAAGCTAAATACTAATGGTTCCAGTCTACATATGAAAAACAGGCAGAGAAAGGTCAAGTACCTTGCTGGAGGGAGCCAAGACTGCAAGGTCCACAGGTTCCAGCTATCTCTTATGCTGACTCCCCTTGGACTTTCTCAGTTCCTGTATCTACCTCTACCCAGATGCCATGTGCCACCTTCCTTCAACATCTGGGCTCTGCTCCTCCCTGGATAACTTCCCCCATTATCTCTATGCCATCCCAATATGTCCTAAATTACTTCCCATCTACCATGTTTAAAAGATCAAGGCTGTGTTCTCGGTTCTATAAAACTTGATTCTCAAAAAATTCAGTTTATTTTTAGCTGTTAAGTGGACTCTCTCCATGGCTTTCCTCTTCACACCTCCTTGGGTTCCAGACACATGTGTAACAACGATGCTCTCCAGGGCCCTGTGCCTGTCTCCTTGACATGCACTTATCAAGTCCAAATCAGCATTGCGCATTCAGTGCTGGGAAAGAAGCGCTCTCTTCTTACCATCTTACTTCCCTCTGTCATATTATCCAACTCCTCATAGTCGAACTCGGAAACCAGCTGGCCTCTTTGAACCTCCCTTCTCTCTCAGAGTTCAGGCTCTAGAACAGGACTTCCTAGATTTAAGTCTCAGCTGAGCTAATTACTTGCTGTGAGGCTTTGGACCATTTGCTTTACTTCTCTGGGCCCAAGAATCTTCCTCTGTAAAATTGGGGTGGTAATAACATTAATGAGAATACCTACCTCACAAGGTTGTTGAACGATTTAAATAAGGTACTTAAACCAGCACCTCAATCTTGCTCAATAAATTCCATCTCTCACTTTCCATTTAATTATAGGTCTTTCTTTTTACTTTTCCCCAAAGTCTATGTTTCTGTTGCCCAATTTTCTGCCCTTCACCACTCTATGCTAATATCTGGATTAATACAAATTCTCAGGATTGTATTCTCTGCAATGAAACCATAGGAATCTTCATAAAGCAGCATTTTAATTATAATTTAGAAATCCTCATGGTTTTTTAGGATATAGTGGAAACTTTCATAATCTTGGCATTCAAAGCCTTCCATGAACTGGTCCTTGGCTTTTAATTATTTATTTATTTATTTATTTATGTATTTATTTTTGTGTGTGGTACTGGGTATTTAACCCAGGGACATTCTACCTCTGAGCTACACCCACAGCCCATTTTATTTTTTGTTTATAAAATAGGATCTTGCTAGGTTGCCAAGAGTCTCACTACATTGCTGAAGCTAGCCTTGAACCTGTGATCCTCCTGTCTCCAACCTCCCAAGTACTGGGATTGCAGGCATGTGCCACCACACCTGGCCTTGGCTTTTATTTTCAATTGTGTCTACCTTTCCTCTCCTACTTAACATTCAACTATAGACAGACTGAACTGCCAACTTTTTCTTAAGTTTTTTTTTTTTGGCCTGCCCCTTAGCCTTCGTAATAACTTAATATTTGTGTTTAATATGTATCAGGCCAGGCAATGCATTGGCATTTTTTAAAAAAGTGTCTTCTCAGTCATCCTTACAACAACTTTGTAAGGTAGTGAGCATGCCATCCCTATTTTATGAGAAAACTGAGGCCTGAGAAGGGTGAGCAATTGACCAAAGACTGAACAGGTAGGAATTGATGGACCAGGATTTATCCAAGCTGACTTAGGATCCCGTGATTTTAACCATTCCACCTCCATGCCTTCTTCATGCCATAGAGAGTCTGTTCCTTGCACTCACTGATTTTACACTCCCCTATTATTCAAAGCCCTCCTTACGTCTCTCTTTTCTGAAAGTTTTCCCAGGCTCCTACTAACTCTAGTATATTCCTCAGTCAGATACAAGTGTCTTCAAACTAGAAAGATGCTATGCATTTCCCCCAAAATCCAGCAATACCTTGAGTATGATCACTGATTGGTATGGGATTTCTTTCATAATGAACTTGACAGTGATCCTTTGTGGTTGAGCTGATGAATCTCTGATGTATTTTGCTGCTGATTCCTACCCATTGACCTTATTTTGATTTATTTCCAACACACTGATGAGCCTAAGCTGAGAAGGAATTTGTTGGAATGGTGTGGGGTGCCTTGTGGAATGCTGGAGAGGCAGACTTGGTGAAGAAAAAAGGAAGCTCAGTGGAGGTCTTTAATACTACCACCCCACGGGACAATCCATGTCATCTCCTGGATCTTCCCCTCCTTTGCAGTCACCACAAGTTGCTTCTACCTGACATTCCAATAGGCTGCCCAGCAAGGGCTCCTTTGACCAGTATTTAAGGGAGTTGTGATGAATAGCTAAGAAAGTGGCAAAATGAGTCAAGCTCACATTACGGAAGTTGAGGATGGGAGGGACTCCGGGACAAAGACCTGTGGCGCCTAAAGAGGAATAGAAGACAAATTAGACGCAGAGAGAGGAAGTCACGTGGGAGTGTCTCAGGATTATTAAGTGGTTTGTTATAAGGCAGTGTGCCTAGCTTCTAAAATCATGATTCAGAGAATGAGGGTTCATGAGCAGGAGGGTCCACAGAAGAGCTTTAGAGTTTTGCCCTGCCCAGTCTGGAAGTTTCTAAGTGCTTACATTTTTTTCTGAGGAGTGGGTATATGGTTTTTTTATTAGATGCTCAAATGAGTCCATGATCCAAAAAAAAGGTTATAAATACTATTTTCTAGCCATTAAATCTGACACTGAGAAATCAGGTGACCCAGAGACAGACTCTCGTAATATCACATAAGGTACAAAATTACATCTGAAAATTCTGCATGTAACTATCATGTACCTGCTCATCTAACAGATGCCAAAGGGTTACTTAGAGAGTGCGGTCTGTTTAGGGCCGAAGATACACAGTGGAATTTCTAAATAGCCTGTGGTCATGGATCAAAAGGGATTCTGCTCTGTGGAATCCCCGATCGCCTAATTAAATCAAGGACAAAATAATGATATAGTTTACCTCCAGGGCTGTCATCTTTACAGCATCTTGCAATTTTCATGATAGTTTTCAAAAGAAAACTCCTGGATCTCCATGCTTAGACAAGGGATATTCAGAATGCCGTCGTCATTGTGGTCCTCTTCTCCTCCTCTTCCTCCTCCTCCTCCTCCTCCTCCTCCTCCTCCTCCTCCTCCTGCTCCTCCTCCAAGAAGGAGGAGGAGGAGTTCTAGAGATGGAACCAGGGGCATTCTACCTGTGAGCTACATCCCCAGCTCTACTTTATTTCTTATTTTGAAACAGGGTCTCATTAAGTTGTGGAGGGCCTCACTAACTAGCTGAGGCTGGCCACCAACCTGTGATCCTCCTGTCTCAGCCTCCCAAGTACTGGGAATACAGGCCTGTGCCACCACGCCTGGCTTCAGAATACCTACTTACCTATCTGGCACAAATCATTTCATGACAAGGTAGAGATGTACTAATGACCCAAGCCTGGGCATACATATGTACTTCAACTAAGTCTAATGGCTATTGGAAAAAGGAAATAGCCTAGCCCTGTGGTCTTCAAATATTTGTTTTCTCACTGATCTAGTAGGAAAAAAAACTGCACACACTCCCACATTCTACATTTATTTACACATTATGGAGTTCTAGGTATCAGCACTGGTTTAACCACAGAGGACACAGTGAATGAGGCAGACTAAATCTCCACTCTCCTGCAGCATAGAGTCTCTCAAGGAAGACAGACCATAAGTAAAATAAATAAGTAAACTCCATAGTATCCTTACATGCTAATAAATACTATAAAAAAAATAAAATGGGAAAAGGCATCCAGGTGGGGTTGAGGGGAGAGCTGTCCTTTTAAATAGCCCCAGAGAAGAGACTGGAGACCTAAGGATGAGGGCATGAACTACGTTGCTCTTTGTAACCATCTGACGTACAGTCTTAAGAGGTTCATGTTCATGTGTAGTACATGAAGTGGTAGGAAAGCCTAATTTAGGTAGCCAATATAAATAGAATTCTAGTATCCTCTCGTTAGACCCAAAGTGAACGTCCTGGGAGACCACTCATTTTGTCTACACTTGCATAAACAAGTGCTTCAAATAGAATTCTCTGTTCTCAGCTTTGTTATTTCAACTTACCTTCCAGATCTCGCCATAATTATAAAGTTTGGTTGGCCGTTTTAGTGGCACATACAACACCCTGTAGTAAATCGCCTCTTTGATTCTGTCTTGATTTGGTCCCGTGCGTGAATTGGGTGATTTCCCATCAAATGGTTTATGCAGCTACGAGCAAGTCTTACACATCCAGTGTCACTCTGCGTTTCTGTCTTGCTATAATGCAGGTGTCTAGGGAGAACGCATACACGAGAGCAGTTGAACAGTGAGGAGTTAGCAGCTCACAGGAAGCGGTGACTTGTTGGTTTGCCTTTCCTCTCTGTTCTATTAACGTAGCATGAACATTTCCCTTTTTACCAGAGAAGAAAGCTTTGCTCAGCGTGGTGAAGGTTCAGAAAGAAAAGGTTTAAGTACTTCGAGATTTTCGAAATATTTTCTGATTTCCATTGCGGCACTACAATGAGCTTCCGTGGAAAGGTTTTCAAACGGGAGCCCAGTGAATTTTGGAAGAAGAGACGGACCATGAGGAGGATAAATCAAGATGAAATCCACAGATTTAGTTCTGTAGGTATCTGAATATCAATATTTTGCTTTCCATCTTTTCTTTAATACTTTCTTTTTTAAAAAGGGTTAGCTCCAGAATAGGGTTCTAACATGGGCTACTGGGCAGAGTCCCATGTAAAACAGAATATTCAGTTTGGCTCATAAATATCCTTTCTTACTTACATCACTGTTTCTGAAGTTACGTTGTTTTCAAACTATATGTGAGTCTTAGAAAAATACTGATAGAGGACTTTACTTAGAACATGACTAAACTATTTGAAATTCATCTAAGGTTATCTGAATATTATGGTACAAATTGTTATTTCTGAAACAGTTATTCTCTTTATTAAAGAAAAGCCCACAATTTCCTAAGACCCCAATTGATGACTTGTATATAGTTATATTTTCTTAATGTTGCTGCTCTATTTTTTTTTCTTTTTGGTACTGGGGATTGAACCCAGGGGCATTCTACCTCTGAGCTACACTTCCAGCCCTATTTTTTATTCTTTATTTTGAAACAGGGTCTTACTAAGTTTCGAAGGGTCTCACTAAGCAGCTGAGGCTGGCCGCGAACCCGTATCCTCCTGTCTCAGCCTCCCAAGTACTAGGATTACAAGTGTGCGCCACCACGCCCAGCTGCTCTATTTTTATTTACCACGAATTTACCTTAAAATTCTTAGCAAGAACAATCCAAAATAAGAAAGAAAAAGTAAATAAATATTTGATCAACAGAGCCAAGAAGATTATAAAAGTTGATACATTTAAAAAGTTATAAAGATTTGGTCTTGTTTCACTGTCCAAAATGTGACTGCCTTACTGTTATTTACAAATAAAACACAAGCCCTAGAAACATGTGCTTGGTACAGAATTCAAGATTTCTGCCTGTAAGAACTGTGAGAGTCACAGGTCAGTGCAGATGACTGGGTCACTTGAGGACCTGCGTGCCATGTGGAAGCCCGCGTGGGCTGACCTGGGGCTCCAGCGCGTTCTTGGGAAGCTCATTTTACCCAGTGGTTCAAGCTTTCCTTGCCTTCTTCAAGGCAAGCTTTCTTAACCTCAGCCGCATTATCTTTTAGAGTCTGAAAATTTGGGTTTTTTGGCAGGGGGTATTCTGTGCATTGTAGGATATTTGGCAACATCCTTGCCTTTATCTGTTAGGTGATGGAGGCCAACCCTCCATCAATTGTGACAAACAAAAATATCTCCAAACATTACCAGGGGTCCTCTGAGCAGAGACAGTGACTGCCTGGCTGAGAATGAGTCTTATGCAGGGCGTGGTGGCACACACCTGTAATCTCTGCACTTAGGAGGCTGAGACAGTATGATCCCAGTTTGAAGGACAGCCTCAGCCATGTATCAAGACTCTCAGCAACCTAGTGAGACCCTGTATCAAAACAAAAATTAAAAAGAGGTGGGGTATAACTGGAGGTAGAGTGCCCTGGGTTTAATCCCCAGTACCAACAACAACAAAAAAAAAACACCTTTGTTCCCAGGATAAAAAATCTTTTTGTTAAATAAGCATCTGTAATCTAGAAACAGAAGAGGTTTAAAAATTACATAAATAAAGTCGGGCATGGTGGCGCACACTTGTAATCCCAGTAGTCGGGAGGCAGAGACCGGAGGATCCAGGTTCGCAGCCAGCCTCAGCTACTTAGTGAGGCCCTCTGCAACTTAGTGAGACCCTGTTTCAAAATAAAGAATAAATAAAAAAGGGCTGAGGGGGTAGCTCAGAAGTAGAATGCCCGGGTTCAATCCCCAGTTCCAAAAGAAAATTACATAAATATAATATATGTATATAATAATATATAATTACTCACATAAGTATACATCATATATTTATATAATAATATATAATTACTTATATATTGTATATAATGACTATAATTATTGTATATAATTTTTATTATATGTTGTATATAATGACTGTGGATTGTCATTTGTGGATACGAATAATCAAATCAATGGAAAGTTACTCATCCCTTGATAGGCTAAAACTATATAAAGTATATTGCCCCTCGGTTAATAGTGGCTTTCTTTATACTTACAATTCTTTGTTGGTGATTTAGCAGGAGCAGGATTTGTTAGAGGTCTGGCTGGTAGGGCTGGTACCCTGTGGTTGTTTGTTGAGATTCTATCTCCGCAGTGCCTGCCTGCCATTGGTGAACAGCACAATCAAGCCCCCCCAGACATGGAGGCAGCCTGGGCTTCGCACCCAGCATTTCATAACCAGAATCTGCAGCCTCGGGCCCAACTTTTGTTCTCCACTGGCCAGAAACAGGAGCCTGGTTGAGTCCTCTCAATTGGCTCCCTAAGAGCCTCCGACTTTGTTTACCATTCGCCTGTTAAAGAGTGTGATTGTTTAAAAAATCTGCTTGGTTTGAGATTATCTTAACCTTTAACCGGTTCAAAAAGCATAATTTCTCTGCTTCATTTCTCTCAATTAGGCAATTTAGAAGTACAATGAGATATGTCACCCTGAGATTTACTTTTTATACTCACTAAAAGAGACAGCGCACGGGAGAACACGTCTATCTCCCACACACCACACATACAGTATTGGCAAGAGGACAGCCCCCGTGTCTGGCCATATAATGAAGCTAATCGCTCTATGAATTATCTTAATTGAATTTGAAAGTATTGCTACTGAAAACTATGGGAAAAGCAGCCAGTAAGACTCGTGTTTTCCCAAAGCATTCAGTAGCAATGCATTCAAATTTAATTAAGATCATTCATACGGTGATTAGCTTTCTTCTGTGAAAGGCACTGGGGACTTTCCTGCTACAGTGGCCTGCTTTTGGTCTGTCTAAGATAGGCATATCTGCTTTCACAGGTTGTCTCTTCTGTTGAGAAGAGAATTGTTCAATCCATTCCTAAGCATTATCCTAAGATGTGGCTTTCATTTTGAAAAGGAGAATCCAAGAAAACGAAACAAGTCATAACAGTGCTAGATTGAAGACAGATGTCCCAGGGTCATTCTGTACCCGCGGACGAGTTACTTAAGTCACTCTGAGCTTCAGTTTCCTCTTCTGTAAAATGTTCATAACACTACCTATTTTGCTTCAAGATTTCTCATTAGAATTAGATTTGATAATATCCCTTCCTCAGTTGAAACACTGTAAAAAGTTATAAGTGTTATGTAGTAGTTTTGAAGCCAAGTAAAAGAGTTCCATTTCCCAGGACAAGGAAAACTGGACACAATTGTCCTGCAATTATCTTTCCAATGACTGCAACAGTGGAAGCTCTGCTCCAGGTTCCAGGTCTTTCTCTGTGTCAGTGGGGCTCAGGAACGGAGTGCTTCCTTCCCTGTCTTAGTTTTAACTGACACCCACACAAAGCCAGGTTGAACTTCCTACACTACATTCATCTAAGCTTCCTACAACCCGAACCAACCTCCCTAGGTTAGCTTCCAAGCCCAGTGGCAAGGTGGTAGGAGAGAAGCAACTCAAGGGAGGAGATTCCCTGACAGATGAACGCAAGGCCTGAAGTTAAGGGGGAGAGCAAAATGATCATGTATTTCTTTTAAACTTGTGAATATTCTGTGTTGTAATGAAAGGAGAAATAACGAATGTAGGAGATTATTATCGTAGGTTATCTATTTCTGTAATGCTCATGTGGATTTTGAACTCAAGTAATTTCTGGCTGGCATGCAAATTTTGAAATCATTTAGTTTTATAGTAAACCAGAATCTGTATCTAGAACTCTGTGACTTTCTAAGAAGCATGCAATCCAAATCATATATTCTTGTGATCTAGATTGACAATTTTGAGCATTCTGCTTTTTTTCGTAGGCTGTTTGAAATTACATAATTTACTCTGTAGAAAAGTTTACTTGTTCTGGAAGTTTCCCTTATTAATCTAGTTTTCAAATGTATTGACTAAGAAATGCCTTCACATAATTTAATCCATTTATCACAGACAACAAACTGTTTAGAAAGTACAATTGTGTTATGAGAAAAGTTCAAGGAAAATGAAACTCACTTGTTAGATCATCGAGTAGAAGTACTTCCCTTAATCTTTGAAGTGTTTGTGGTGTTCTATAGTTGATGGTTTTCTTTTTAACTGTCTCTCTATTTTTATTACTTGTTCCGAGAATTATTTAACATGATCTCTGGTGCATGGGAAGGCAATAAAAATATAATTTCCTTCCTAAATTTTATGTCCTAATTTGGAAAGATTAAATACATGATTAAGTTGATTATATCAGTTATCTGCAGAGTCAGGAAAAAAAGCACCAAACTTTTAGAAATAAGTGTGATTTGTTGTTTACAAGTTATTATTGGCTTATGGATCATTAATCTCCAGGATTTCAAAGTATTTGGAAAACTTTGGATGTGCCTGAAAACCTCTCCTCTTTCTTTTTTTTTTTTTAATTTATCGGTGCATTGTAATCTTACATCCTGATGGGTTTCAGGGTGATAGAAGTATACATGCAACACATCGGTCAATTATAGTAACCTCTTAGCACCGTAATAGGAAATTGAAAACTATAGACAGAGGCTCTAATCCAAATGGCTTCAACACATCTCCTACACGAATCATTGTGCATTGTTTTGTGTTACTGTCTTTCAAGTCAGTTTTTTATCTTTTACTCTTCTATGGTAATATGAACAGCCTGCCTCTCTGGTCAAATGGACTTCCTTACTGTTACTCTTTGCTGTATACAAACATCAGAGAAGGTTACCTATTGAGGTTATCATGTAGTGAGCTAGTTAGATGAAAGGAAGCACAGAATGGGGTCTCCAGAACCAAGGTCCTAGTCTCAGAAAGATGACGTGAAACTGAACCAGGCAGTTGAAACACAACGAATAGCTGGGATGACATTTTTACAAGAACAGGTTGAAGAAAACAAAGAAGCAGGAGTAACCACAGAAATGGAGACGAGTGCATGGAAGCTTGCTCCAGTCTGGATGTGGGCGGCAGCAAGAGGGAGCACGCTCAGGCCAGGCTGCTGCAGAGGAGCCGCCGCCACGGTGGACTTGGCGAGACGCCTGCCATCCAACCACGAATGGCCCTACTTTCCTCCAGGCTGACTGTATGGGAGGGAGAAGAGTCCAACCAAACCAGGAGAGAGCCACCTGGCTGAGTCAGAGAAGGGGTGTCACCAGGGACAGGAAGTAAGGTCACATCCAGCCCAACAACTCTTTTCAATTCCCAAGGCCAGTAATGGCGCACAACTTATGGATTTAAAAAAATTCCCTTAATTGGTGGCAGTTTTCGGTGTGGATGCTGACACAGCATTCTGAGCATTCAGTATGTGGTTTCTTTTTTTTTTCACTTGATAAACATTTATTGAACAAAAGAACAAGTGAACAGAATAGAGACTGCTCTACCTGCTAGAGTCATACAGAATAAACCTATTCTCCCACATAATGATCCTTTAAACGAAAAGAAAGCCATACATCTTCACCCCCACACACACACACACCCACACCCTCGAATCTGGTTAGATGTTAGTGGGGAATGAATCCCAACAATTCAGAGTTCAATTTTCTTATACATACCTCCTCCCTTTCAGCTTCCATGTTAAAGAGCTAATGATTTGTGGGCAAACAATTCAGTGTCCTTAAAGAAATATGTTTAAATTACAAAGAAAAAACATTAAAAAATAATCCTACAGTGAATTATTATAACTCTTCTCAATTTCTCCTCTTTACTAAATCTACCTTCTCATTTCCTTTTCTTCATCTTCCATACCCTCCCATAAGTATTTTTTGTCCTCTGTCCCTGCTATTTTCTTTCCTTAGATGCCTGGTAACCTCATGTCAGCCCCTAGCCTTGTGATGTCCCTCACTCCGGCACTCACAAAGGGAACAGGATTATGACCCCAAACTAGCTTTATTCCAGAATCTTCCCAATAGGGGAAAAAAAAAGAAAAAAATCTGTTCTGTTTTCTGTCCCCACAAGGTCAGGTTCCTTGCTGGTGGAGTGGAGTGGACCAGAGGCTTAGGATGAGCTGAATTAAAATACCAATTGCTCCATCAACTTGCTGGCCAAGTTGTTCGAGTCCTCAGAATCCAAGTTTCCTCATCTATTAAAAAAAGAAAAGAAAGCAATGATGATCTCTTCAAGGATTAATGCGGGATCAATAAGAGAAGATATTATGATCATGATGGTGGTAGTAGAAAAATATTATTAGCATTTATGGGATAAATTATTTTAGACAGTAGGGTCTATTGCTACTATTATTATTAATTTTTTTGGTGTGGCTATGTTATTTCGATAAGCAAATATGTATGAATTAATTTTTGTGTGTGGTACTGGGGTTTAAACCCAGGGCCATTCTACCTCTGAGCTATACCCCGAACCCTATTTTATTTTTAAACAGGATCTCACTAAGTTGCTGTTGCTGACCTTAAACCTGTGATCCTCCTGTCTCAGCCTTCCAAGTACTAGGATTACAGGCATGCGACACCACGCCTGGCTGTACAAATCATTTTAATATAACAAATTCAGCAAATAGGACTCCTGAGATGAAAATGACAGAATGAAGGAAAGTCGCTAGCACTAGGAGTGGCTTAGAGATGCCAGGGCTGTCATACACTGCAGGGGTCTGCCAGCACTTCCTACAGAGAGCAAAACTATAGCATATGACACTGTCAGCACTGAAAGCAAATGTCGTAAGCTTATTTCTTGACTTCCAGATGTTTTGGTATCATGGCAGAGTAATGAATTGAAAGAGGTAGTGTTTGTGGAAAATTAGAGATCAGGGCTTAAGGTATCACCTTGGAAAGCAAAAAAAAAAAAAAAAATATCACCTGAGTCCTTCCATCCCTGAGATGCCGTGTGTATTTTTTTTTTTACAGAATGAGATAACATTGGGATGTATTAGTAATATGTGAGTTTATTAAACCTAAATTCTCACACTTCAATGACAGGAGTCACTGACTGCAAGAGGTCCTTTAAGACCATTTAAATACAAATAAACAAAAACTGAGGAAATGATAGTCCTTTATGTTAGTCACTGCTCCTTGTGTTATATAGGGTTAGATTCTTTAGTTGCAGGCATTTGAATCCTGCTCCTGTAAACAGGCACAGTCCAGAGAAGGGAGCAGTAGGCCGGATACAGAGCCAGCTTGGAAAAGAACTAGGAATAGACTTCGAGCCACTTGGGGCCCTGGGGAACAGGCATGGTCTCAATTGTTGGAAGCAGGGGACATCTTGAGGCAATGCAGCCCTAGAAATGAACAAATTCCAAACGTCTCTCAATGTTTGCATCCCACCACTCAAGATTTGGAGATCTAGAGGGAAGGGTCAAATGAACCTTGCTGGGGTCGCCTGCCCTGGACTGCAAAAAAGCAAAATCCTTTTAGTAATCAGACCTGCCACGACCGCTCCTTTTGGGAATGGAGAGAGAAGTCCTTCAAAGGAAATTAAAATGCTAGTACTAAAAGGAGTTATGAAGGGTACTGAACAGGCTAAAAAGCAGTAAGTGTCCACTGTACGTACACAATTTCAAGTGACCACAGATAAAATAGGCTATCATATGGATAGATTTAGTGGAAATATAAGATGCATGTTATTGACAGGACTATTTACATTTGTGTGTTATATGTGTGTATGCGTACACACGCACACACATACACACACACACACACACACACACACACACACACCACTTGACCAGTGAGTGAAAGTTTGCATGACTGTAAAGTATTAAAATAGTGTCAGAGTTTAAACTGGTGGCTGCTTTCATCGCACACTTCATGTAAATTAATCCAGCGTTCCCTCAGTTTGTGCTCAGGCATTAATTTCCCTGGTGTCAGGCAGCCTTGTAATTGGGTTGTGATGTATTTTTAATGATATTTATTATCTTCCAAGGGTTTCTAGAAAACTAAATGAGACATGTAATTTAATTTGATTTAGATCTTCTTGGATGTTTTCTACTTCTCCATAAGTACCATTATTATACAGAGAAGCAGGACACTTTTACTTTTTTAAAAAAAATTTTTCATTTGCTATACAAAAATGTGTGAACTTTCACATACTCCTAAGAGATAGATGGGGTCATATTTCCCTAAAAAGAAAATAAAACTGCAAAAGACTGAATTCAGTTTGAGAGTACATCTCCTTACACGTGGATAAATCCTATACAGCCCCTCTGTCTTTGACTTCCTAATGAACTGAAGAGTTAACAAAATAGAAATTCTGATGTTTCTAACTATAATGCTTGTATTGACTGTAATAAATTAATCATCCCTTATATTTGCACAGGGCCTGTTTATACATTATGAAGTCTAACTTGCTTTATTTCACTAAAATGGACTAACAAACAAAGAGCTACTACTGGCTGATTTCTCCGGCAATCTAAGTCTGTCTTGTTACCAAGGGAACCATTTTCAAACTCAGGTTAATCTGAGTTTGCCCAGCTGTACAGTTCTTAACCTTGATTTACCCAGTGTTTTTCCATTCTCATGAAATCGTGCCGTTCGAGACAGAGAGGAGGTTAAAGGGTCAGCCTGAGATGGCTTAGTCCTTCCTTAATCATTTCCTTTTGGGTAAGAAATGTAGTCTTGTATTTTGAAGCTCAGACATTTGAGAGGCTGTCCAATGGAACTCCCTCTGATGAAAGGCTGAATTAAATCTGTCACAGGACCACAGGCCAGCAGCTGTGGCCATGGATCCAGCTGCATGGACTGTCTCCAATCTTCCCATTTGTTTTAAACACAAATGGTGTGGAAGTTGGTTCCAATCCAGTTCCATTAAGGCCAAAGGGTCCTGGCTGATGTTAGGGTCTAAAGAATCCATGTGTCCTTTAGATCTTTTATTTCTAAGAACTTTAACTGTTTATCTTGACAGCACTGACGTTAGTTAACCGCTGTGTTATTTTTAGGTTGTTGTGGAGGTCTCAAGGTTGGAATTCTTTCCAGGGTCTCTCTGAGGACCCTGTAGATCCCCGCTGTGAGCTCTTTGCTTGGCTGTGTGCCAAGATGCAGAGAAAGTTTTTAAATAACTGGCATATTGTGCTCTGATAAAGCCTATTCTATCGGTGCTACAGCAAATATCGATTTTTGTTGGTTTTTCTTTCTGCGTCGTTAACCAGAATGAATAGTTTTGCACACTGAAGTAGGCATTCAGATGGGTGACTTAATTCTGTTACGAATATTGAAAGCAGAATAAAGATCCAGATATCTAGAAATGACAAGAGTAGTTGAAAAAGAGTGAGAAAGTCCCCAAACAGAAAGATCATAAAACTTCTCAAAGCTGCGTGTGTGTGTGTGTGTGTGTGTGTGTGTGTGTGTGTGTGTGTGTGTAGGGGCGCTTTTCACGGTGTTTCTTGGAAAGACCAGATTTTCTGAAAATTAGAACCAAGAATAAATAGTTCAGGTCAACAGAACTAGAGTCATCTCAAAAATGATGATAAAGGCTCATGTCTCTAATTACACTTAAAACTTAGAGCCCAACCATGCAGCCCCCAAATAGGAGGGATTTGCCATAAAGACTCCTCTCTTCCTAATTCCAACACCCCTTTCCTGAGTCAGGGCTGCTAAGCTCTCAGGTATTGGTGAAAGTTAGAGTTACAGAAAGAAATTCTAAGCATTTATAGCATAGCTGGTTCTCTAAACATTTCCATTTGCAAAGCTAACAAGTTTAATACCAAACTAATCCTAAATTTAATCCTTTTCTTTTGATCTGAAAGTATAAAGACATAACTACATTTTTCAGCTGTTTCTCAAGGAAAACAAAAGGCAGACTTTCAAAGTTACTGTCATTGTCTGCTATGCTATTAGGTAGCTGGCCTGCCTTTTCCCAAGGGGGATGGAGAAGCCTGACTTGATTTAGGAGATCCACAGAGGAGAAGCGGCCCCTTTTTTATTTCAGTATTTTTCTTATATTATTGCTTTTTTGCCTCTATTAGAATCATTCATTATCAAAGTTTTTAATACAGGACAGTTCCTGGTACATGAAGAATTTAGTGTAGTTGTGACTGCTTGGTTGGTTTGACTTGGTGGCTTTGGGTTCACACTTTGGGGTAAAGCATGTCGGGTAATTCTCTCTTTTTTTTGTGTGTGTGGTACTGGGGATTGAACCTGGGAGCATTCTACCTCCATGCTATACCACCAGACCTATTTTTTTATTCTTTATTTTGAAACCGGGTCTCACTAAGTTGCGGAGGGCCTCACTAAGTAGCTGAGGCTGGCCGCGAACCCGTATCCTCCCGTCTCAGCCTCCCAAGTACTGGGATTACAAGCGTGCACCACCACACCCGGCTGGTAATTCTCAATCATTTTCACATAAAGACAAACCTATATTTGTCTGCTATGGTGCAATTCACTTACCTCGTTCACTGACTTCTTCCCCGTGACCTTTACAACACCATTGCCCCTTTTCCCACTCAGATCAACATCAGCTGAGACCCAAATGACTTGTCCAAGTCTCAAAGCTGGTAGGTAAAAGATCCTGAACCTTCCACTAAGTCTTTGCAGCAACAACCATTGCACATAGGTGTTTAGTAACCCACCAGATGCGTGAGGTTCCCCTACCAAGTCCAAAATACATCAGCTGTTAAATTGCTAATTGCGCTTCCCTGTTTTGCTGACATTAGCTTCTAGAACCACATTCTTAATCTGTAATTATTTTCCTTGGACTCCTTTCCCCAGTGCTTTGTGTATCTTTTTTTTTTAATTACTTGGATCTGTTGGTTGGATTTCTATGTGAAGTCCCACTGTGATATTTCTAGGCTTCCTCTCTGGTGGATATTCAAAGGGTAAACAATTTTAAAACCAAGTAACTCCCCAGTGTGTCAATGAAGCCTCGATCGTCTTGAGAAAGCAAGTTCCTTTTTTCACCATGATGAAGGCAATACGTGTTCCTTATAGAAAATTTGGAGAAGGTGGAAAAACCAAAAATAGTAAAATCCTAAATATCACAGTTCCACTTTGGTGTAATAACTAATAATATTTGGACCTATATCTTTACTTTCTTTAAAGTTTTAAAAATTATCTGCAGTTACTCTGCTGTACAATATTTTAAACACTAATGCAAAAGACATTTTGTCATTTTATTTTTAACTTCGAAAAACCCAGTTTTAATGGGCATGTATTGTCTCACAGGGTTGATGTGCATGGGTTTCATAATCCTTTTCTATCTTTGATGACATTGTCTCCCATTTTTACCTGGCTGTGTTCTTCCAGTCTGCCTACCCCTTAGAGTTCTAGGTAGGTATTATGGATTCAAACTCTAATGTCATAATATGTGTGAATCTAGAACCATACCATTGTCAATGTGACCTCGAGTTTCTCTTCTTCTAAGATAGTACCCTTTCTTTGTCTTTTCTTCTTTAGAAATGTTTGCTATCTTAATCGTGGAACCCACCTTCCTCAGGTTTTCCCATATCAAAGCCAAAGACATGCAAAACATGAGTTAACTAACTTTACTGAAGAATTGAAGAGTGCTGTAAATCCATAGCGTGGACTGGTTGATTGCCTCCAACCCCTACCCACTATTCTAGTCTTTTTTTTTTTTTTTGGTACTAGGGATTGAACTCAGGGGTACTTTACCTCCGAGCTACACCCCTAGCCCTTTTCATGTTTTGTTTTTGAAACAGGGTTTCAGTTGGTTGCTGAGGGTCTTGCTAAGTTGCTGAGGCTGGCCTCAAGCCTGTCTCAGCCTCCCTTGTATTAAGCTTACAGGCATGCACCACCACGCCCGGTGAGCTACTCTACTCTTAATGTCCTTCAGAAAATTTATTGTAGCATTAAGCCTTTCTCTACTATGCATGGTTCTCTGAAAATTATCAACCACTTTTTATGAATAACAGTTCTGATGTCTTCGCTTACTGGGGACAGCCTCCAAATCTAGTTGCCTTTCTTATGTCCCTTAGATGTAGGTGAATATGTTTCTCCATGTTGTTACAAAGAGAAGGTTGCAAAGTCATCTTTGCATACATCTCAAATTATACCTATGTTTGTTTCTTTTAGATAGAGTTCTGCAAGAGGAATTCTTGGATCAGGATAAAAAGATACAAACTTGATTATCTAACACTTATTTATTGAGGGCCTACTATCTGCTCTTTGTACACATTAAATTTATGACACAGGTCCTTTCAATTCATAACTAGTGAAAATTTTAAATCCACAACCTTAGATAACATAACACTTAGGAAATGAGTACAGTAGGTTCAGTGATGCTTTTCTAAGTTCTGCCTCATTTCATCCTATGAGGTAAACTCTATTAAGCCATTTTACAGATGTGAAATCTAAGACATAGGGTGTGTGTGTGTGTGTGTGTGTGTGTGTGTGTGTGTGTGTGTGTTGCTGGGGATTCACCTCTAAGTTGCATCCCCAGCCCCATTTTATTTTTTATTTTGAAACAGGGTCTCACTAAGTTGCTAAGGACCTCACTAAGTTACTAAGGCTGTCCTTGAAACTGTGATCCTCTTGTCTCAGCCTCCCAAGTTCTGTGAGTACAGGTATGTGCCACCACACTCAGCTGAAACCTAAGCTATAGGAATTTTAACTACCATGCCCCAAGCTTCGTAGCCCCTAGCAGCAACACAAGGACTGGCTAGAATTCTGGCTCTTAGAGTATCTGATACACTCCAATTGTATCTTAACACAGAAAACTTAAAACCATACTTTCTCTTATACTTAGAACTTTCCTAAAATAAGCTGTGTAGCCTAGGTTACTTTTTAGTTAGATTGTACTTTGTGTGTGGTACTAGGGATTGAACCCAGGGGTATTCTATCTCTGAGTTACATCCCCTGCCCTATTTTATTTTTTATTTTGAAACAAGGTCTTGCTAAGTTGCTAAGGGTCTCGCTAAGTTGCTGAGGCTGCCTTCAAACCTGCAATCCCCTCCTGTCTCAGCCTCCCAAGTAATAAGATTATAAGTGTACACTACTACACCCAACTTAGACTGTACTTTCATTCTGGAGGAAGGTCTGTGTGGGTGATTTAATCATGTGGTTTTTCAGGGTTACATACTTGAAATGTGTATTTTCTCCAGTGTCATTTCTTCATCCATTTGATTTTGAATTATAACAATGAAAATAATTCAGCTCTTTGTGATGGAGTACTGTGTTCTTGAAATTGGCATCTTCAGTTAAAGCAGGGGCAGTCTACTTGTTGTGAGCCAACTGCATGGTCTTGGTAGCCTGGACTAGTACCAAGATGGCAGCTCACTACCCCAGGACTTGGATGTCCTGTTGGCATCCCACACAAGAAGTTGTGGAAGAAGTACAGGGGAAGAAAGCATTTGTTTTTGTGACAGGGGCCCATTCTCCTTCTGTGAAATTGGTTTGGAAGAGAGCTGTGGATTTGGGGAATTAGATCAAACAAATCTCTTAATACTATATAAAAAGAATAGGGCCTATTACCACTGTGGGGCAACACTGACCCGCTGCATAATAACAGGTACTAGTGGGTGCCTTTTCCCATGCACAGTGACTTTTAAAATAGCTAATGAAATTCATTACTCATTTGAGAGAAAGAGAGTCGAGTAAAAAGCACTATAAAAATCCAATCCAACGCGGGGTAATCTTGGCACACACCTTATTCCAGTTGGTGCATTTCCAGAAGGAACAGGCACATTGAATTCAGGAGGGACAACCCAACCCTTGTTAAAGCTGTAACTCAATGCCGCTCAGTTCCCAGTCTCAGTCCGTGTCTCTGTGGGGAGAAGTAGTAAGAAATGAACTGAGCCCACCATCCCTGTATACATAGGTCTCTTTGACCCAAACTCTGAGCAGACAGCTCCCTTCTTGCAGAGAGAACTACTGCTTGGATAGCCTGGATTCTCACCATCACAGGTGCATAAAGCGTTTGCGGCGAGCTTTGTCGAATCCCAGGCCCTAGGTGCGAGGGAATATATCAATGCAATTTTCTTGTTAAACTTCGTATCAGCAAAATTCTGAAATGTTGAAACCTCAAATGTTACACATTGATTAATAAAAGCCCTGGAAAGAGAATTTTACTAGTCTACCTCTCCAAGGTCAAAATTTATGAAGCAGATATTCTGGATTTGGGGTCCCCATATCAAAATAACCCCAGTACAAAATTCTAAACAGGAACAACCTAATAAATATCATTCATTCATTGGCTGATATCTCAGAGCCTGAAATAAATATATACAAATATGCTGGCTTTACCTTTTGTTGGGAATGCCAACAACAGTGAAGGATTTAGTTTCTCTACAGTTTTGTCAATCACCTTTCCCCTGAGAACTCTGATTTGCCTATTGTACTAATTCAAATAAGATTAATTTTAGGTAGAGTTTGGGTCCTGGCCAGTAAAAGACCTTCTTTGAAAGGTCTTCTCCTCTCCAGCTTCTTAATTAATCCTCAACTTCGGAACTAATGAGAGATAAAATTAAAAGATAATGAGAGCCAGACTCTAGAAGGCTCCTCAAAACATATGAGCTGTTCATATGTTCACATACCAAAGCCACACTCTCTTGCTTACAGCGGTGTGAGGAAGGGGGAAAAGGAGAAAAGTCTTAGTAAGCACACCATGGATGTTGCAAAGAGTAACGAAGGCCATCACATGTATGCTGGAGCCAAAGGAACTTTAGGGAGAAGAAAGGACACGATGACCAGCAGAATCCATGGTGGCAAGAAGAGCTTCCGGACAGTGGTTTACTTTATAGCTTGTCTCATTTGCTACTTTTCATGCATATGTATTCTTATTGAAAACAAAAATTCCCATAATAAGTGAAATGTTTTAAACCTGAAGGCCCCCAATGGCATTTGGTAATAGAATGTGGGTCGTTGCAGGGCAGGAGGTAGTAATCGATGAAGATGCTGAGGCCTGTGGCTGAACTGGAGTGAAATGCCACTACTTAAAGGCATTCGAAATCAATTTAAAATAAAACAAAATAAATGTTGGTGCCAAAGCAAACATCTGGAGCCTGTATCGGCCTTCTGAACTATGAGTCTGTGTTGCTTGGGATTAACTTTTGCCTGGGAAATTAGGAATTGGAACTTGAGTCTAAATAAAATAATAACATCGAGCTGGGCATGGTGGCACACCTCTGTAATCCCAGTACTTGGAAGGCTGAGACAGGAGGATCACAGATTCAAGGCCAGCGTCAGCAATGTAGCAAGAACCTCAGAAACTTAGCAAGACCCTGTTTCAAAATAAAAAATAAAAAGGGCTGAGGGGGAAATAGCTCTGAGGTAGAATGCCCCTGGGTTCAATTCCCAGTACTGCTGCTACTGCTACTACTACTACTACTACTACTACTACTACTAATACTACTACTACTACTACTACTACTAATAATAATAATAATAACAACAGCAACAAGAATATCAAAATGCAGAGATTCTCAAAAGACTTTTTTTAACCTATCAAGTCCTGCCATCATGTTTATCTTCTACCCCAGAATGCTCAATGTTCCCCAGCACTTTCATTAAACAGAATGTATTGGGCAAGTAAATTTCTTCTTTTCTGAAAATATTCCATGGAGTTCTGTATTTTTTATTTGCTAATTCTAGTCACTTCACCTGAAGGGCCCCTCCCAGGGAGAATATTCACCTCACGTTGCCCCGAGTTGACTGAAGCATTTATAACTTTTTAAATGCAGAATGTGCTCGAAGATCCTTGCAACTGATTCACTGTGCTCACATTTTGTCTTGTTTGGTTTTATATTTGGAAAATCACCAAAATAAATATTGACTGCCACTTTAAGGAGTCCATTAGCAATTTTTAAGACATTAATGAAAGTTTTGGGGAGTTTACCAGCAGAGAACTTTAGAAAAAAAAGACCTCTATCAAAGCTAAATCTGTAGACAGAGGTTCATGGTGGCGCACACCTATAATCCCAGTACTTGGGAAGCTGAGCCAGGAGGATCACAGGTTGGAGGCCAGCCTCAGCAACTTAGCAAGATCCTGTTTCAAAAAATAAATAAATAAAAAGGGCCAGGGGTATAGCTCAGAGTTAGAATGTCCCTGGGTTCCATACCAAATAAATAAATAAATCTGTGTGCTTTTCAGAGTGGGGAGGAATGGCATGCGGGAGGGGCTGGGAGGCTGATGAAAGAGGTTCTGTTGATGCCACTGATTTGAAAAAAAGAAAAAGAAACTTTTTCCCCCACTTATGAGATCACCTGAGCATCCAAGCTTCCTGTTGTTGAACTCTCAAAATAAAATAAATCAAAGAACCATCCTTGTTCATTTAGCTTGCAGAAATACTTCATCAAAGGGTTAGGGAACTCAGACTGTGCATTTGGTTTTCTATTTTATAATACTTTGCATTGTTTTGGAGCGTCCATTTTTCTCACTTTGTGAGTTGTGTACAGTGTGGCAGAAACACATCAACCCTACCATGAAGCCGTCACATCTTCCCCTATCGTCTGTTTTTTAGCACTGTAGGATGCTTCTGTGAGGGGAGTGCCTTTCCCCTTGGGTTCAGGATTTTAATGTAGTGTGATTGTTTAAGGCAGGGTGGCTATTCTTCCAGACTTGCCCATTTTTGGCATGTCCATAATAGTTGTGTTGTTCAGTTCTGTTAGAAACTGACCCGGCTTCTCTCTGTAGAGACAGAGAGGCTCAGAGCCAAACAATTAATCTTGACACATGATCTGTGCTTCAATGATAACGAAGACAGCCTGGGATCCTTTGATTGCTAGCAGGGGGCTAACATTTTTAGATTAACCCAAATAGAACTTACAAGAAAGTATCAAATTCAGCAAAAGTGACAATCGTCATCGCGATACCGTAGCAGGTCAGGAGAAGGCCTTTCTTCATGTTGACAAAGATCAAGTTGACAGAAACATCTACTGTCTGGATGTCATGGGTGGGGTTCTGTGAGCCTTGGGGACTTGGTACCAACAGCTTGAATTACTGAGGGAGTTGACCGCCGTTTCAGAAGCTTCTCACCTTATTTCACATCTGGAAATAATAATCATGCAACTTTGTCCTGACTTCCTGGGGTCTCCATGGCTGTATTGAAGGGACTGTGTGATGTCAACGCCTCAGTGGCCACTAAGAAATGAAGTCAGACCGCGCCGAAGAGCACAAGGGTGAGGTGTGTCACTGGTTAACATCATATTTTCTTTTTTCTACAGCAGGAAAAGCCTCGGCTTCTGGACCCTTTGGATTATGAAACTGTCATTGAAGAACTTGAAAAGACCTATCGCAATGATCCCCTTCAGGACCTCCTGTTCTTCCCCAGTGATGACTTCTCGGTAAGCCTTCTGGAGGCTTCTAAATTCAGGAAGGCCCCATAAACTGGGTCATTGTCTTTCCCCCACAGATTCAGAGAGCTCGTGCCTCTTCCTGTGGCCACCATACATCACCTTGCTGGAGCACAAGCCCACATGTGGCAGTAGAATATACCCAAGGGCTTTCCCAAATTGGAAGGACAGAGGATACGCAAGGCAGGGGCAGCAGGGGACAGAGCAGTGCAAGGGGTTGCCTGGGTCCAGACAGTGTCCTTGTTCCTGCCAGTGCCCAGGTCTGAGTGCTGCCTCCCTCTGCATCCATCTTCCTTCCTTCCTTCCTTCCTTCTTTCCTTCCTTCCTTCCTTCCTTCCTTCCTTCCTTCCTTCCTTCCTTCCTCTCTCTCTTTCTTTGGATTAAACTCAGGGGCATTCTACATCCAAGCTACACCCCCCCAGCCTTATTTTATTTTTTTTATTTTGAAACAGGGTCTCACTAAATTACTGAGGCTGGCCCTGAACCTGCAATC
>PVJS01032440.1:0-22774 GCA_004027185.1 Glis glis | reverse complement strand
GTAAGAAAGTAGTGAATCCATGGAATTACTGTCATAAACAATGTGTATATGTGAGATTATACCAACATCATTCTCAGTGCTACATGTGGGGGGGAGGCGGGGGGGGAAGCAGGGGGAGGGACACCAAGAGCTGTGTGCATGTATGTTAACACCAAACTGATACTCATTGTGAAGTGAGACTACAATGCACCAATAAAAAATAAATAAAAAAAAAGTTTATATATTTACACACACATACACAAGCATAATTAAGTTAGATAAGAAACTCATTACACTCACTTGAAATATTTCTAGCTAGCACAGTTCTGTTGGGAATGCACTTGAAGGTAATAATGCACTTCTGTGAAGGGCAAAATATCGAAACTATAAGGCAAAGTTCAAGATTTCAATTTGAAAAGAGCTAAAAATGTGTATTTTGAACTGATCATGTTCAATTATATTAAAGAAAGATCAATAGATCAGTAAAATATACAAACATCTTCCTAAGATTATACTAATTGAAAAATTATTTTTCTAAAGATTTTCTTTGAAAGAACATTTGGGGAGAATTTTGAACTCAGTTTTCTATTGCATTATTGATCAACTTGATGAGATGAGCAACTTCCAATTTTCCATATTTTATTTCTCACATTAAAATCCAAGCACGCAGTTCTATGGCATTGCCCTTGATTTGTTCTTCCCAGTTGGAATGCATGGCTAATCCCTCAAGGGAATGTTTTTGCTATTTATTATTGATTTTATAGCTCAAAAATGTAAGTGGCAGTGAATGGCTGGATTTCAGATTAGGAAATAACCAGTTAGAAGAAGAAACCAGCTGGACACTTGTGATAAATTGCTATTTTCTGTCTGAATTTTATACCTAGTTATAGGTAGTTTACAAAATTAAGCTCCATATGGACAAAACGCTACTGAGGGGATGGCAACATAACCTGTGCGTGGTTACAGATGCTTCTCTCATTCTTTGGGGACACATTGTAGGAGAAACATGTCATAATCAGGGATTTAGGAATAATGAAAGATTTGGCTTTCATCTGTTTTTCATGGATTTACCAGAGCTGAGATAAAGAAAACAAACATACACAAATGTTAGCTGTGATAGCATTAAAGGAGACTAAACAAATGCTTCCTGAATGAGATTACATACACACACACACACACACACACACACACACACACCTCTCAAACCACCAGCAGCAGCACTATAATTCCCGGTGTGGAAATAGTTTTAATAGTTTTCAGTAATGTAAAAATAAATTATCTGTTATACTAGAAAAGAATCTTGATGAATTATGCAATTGTTTTTTCTTGATTTTACATGATTGTATTAGTCACCTCAGGCTGCTATAACAGAATACCATCTGGGTGGCACAAATAACAACAATTTATTTTTCACAGTTATGGAGGCGGGAAAGTTCAAGGTCAATGTGTTAGCAGATCCAGTTTCCAGTAAATTTCTTTCTGGTTTGGAGGTGGTGGCTTATCTTTTGATGTATCCTTACATGGTAGAAATGTGAGAAAGAGAGAAAGGCAGAGGAAGGGAGGGAGAGAGAGATAGAGGGGGAAAGGAAGAGAGAATTAGGAGGACACAAATTCCATTAATTATGGATGCACTCTCATTATCTAATGGCCTCCCTTCCACCACCCTCCAGTTGTCAAACCGTAGTTCCCATTGACTAATCCTGCCAGAAGCTAGCTAAACCCCTGTGATTTTCCTTTCTGGGGTAAAAGTAAGAATGGATCCTGAGATTAATTGGCTCAGAATTTGACCCATATATATATATTATGGGTCAATTTTATATTAACAACTAGCCAAACTTCAACATATTTAACATATTCAACATATTTAAAATGGGATAGATCATCTTGATATTGCAGATGCACATAGAATTTCACTGTCAAACTACAGAAACAGAAAAAAATAGAAATCAAAGAAAAATTGCACCACCTAAAATTTTAGACACTTCCCATGTTGATGCCAATAAAAAAGTCAATTTTATTGCATCTTATAAGGAAGAGATAATAACTGTACTAAATTATTTAGACATGTACTACAATTATATACTTCACATATCTTCTTCAGTGAATCTCATTGTTTATGTGATCATCTTTTCCTAAAATCAACATTACTAAATATGGGAAAATAGTAGTGGACCTTTAAAATGTATTTTGTACCATTTTATATTTTATGACTGAAATGATAGTATTCTTGATTTGAGAAAATCACCAATTCTATTAACCTGTTCCTCGACTGTTTACTATAGTTTATCCAGAAAATAACTGATTAATGATGTTAAGGGCAGATCAATGATTTAACTTTTGTAAATCCTTCACAATACGTGTAGCTTTAGCTATAAGCTAAAAAGATCAAAATATGATCAGATCTTTTTAAATAAATAGGAAATGGTATTTTCAGTCATACATTTTAATTAAAAAATATTTAAACCATGGGAATGTGATCAATAAAAATAAGCTTGCGGCATTTTTCTCAATTTATTTCCTTTGTTCCTTGGTATATCACCAAAGGCCCATTTCTTTAGGAAGTTATTTCCTTGAAAATGTTTTATAAACATCAAGAAGAACATTTTTAATAGGAACTAGATAGATTTTTTACATATTTCTCATAGTTATCTCCATTACATAATTAACTGTTGCTTTTATATGACAGCACAGAAAATCACAAGCAATGACAGATCATCAGCACATCATCGGCAGTCACAATTCAGCACCTACGTCCATCCTACTGCCTTTGAAACATACCCTCACCCCCTTTTATACTACCAGGTTAGTCTTGAAAACACTGAATTCCTGGCTCATCTTGAGATAACCTTAAAGAAAATGTGATACACAATTATGATAAACCAAATGAAACCAACAAATATAAACTTTTCTAAAAATAATAAAAACAAAGAATGACCCCAGGCAATGCCTCTGAAACATTGCTCTTAACTAAACTTTCTAGTAAGCATACTGGCAAAAATATACAGGAGATCACTGGTCTATGTATTATTTCCACAGTCAACTAATTCAAAATGGATCACAGACAAGAAACTATGAAATTGTTAGAAGAAAATATAGGAAAAGAATTCAACACATAGTCACAGGTCCCCCTGTAGTGTAGAAAATAAAATCAAGAATCAATAAATGGGTTATCATCAAATTAAAGTGCTTCTGCACAGAAAAAAAAAACAGAATAAAGAGATAACCTACAGAATGTGAGGAAATGTTTGCCAGCTACTTTTCTAACAGAGGAGTAATATTCAGAATATATATATAAAAATTCCAAAAACTCAATACTAAAAAAAACAATAAATAAATGGTCAAATGAACTAAATAGACACTTCTCAAAAGCAGTAGAAATGGCCAACAATTACATGAAAAATGCTCAACATCTTTAATCATAAATAAAATGCAAATCAAAACTATACAGATTTCATCTCACTCCAGTTAAAATAGCAATCATCAGGAGTACAAATGACAATTAATGCTGGCAAGGATGTGGGGGAAAAGGAACTCACACACTCTTGATGGGAATGTAAATTGGTACAGTCACTATGGAAATCAGTATGGATGTTTCACGAAAAGCTAAAAATAGAACTACCATATGATCTAGCTATATCACCCCTTGGCATTTGTCCAAAAGTCAGCATATTTTAGAGATACATGCATATCCATGTATATCGCACCACAATTCACATTAGCCAAGTTATGATACCAATCTAGGTATCCATGAACAGATGAATGGATACAAAAAGTGTGTACTGCATACAAGATGGAGTTTTATTCAATCATAAAGAAGAATGAAATCAGGTCATTTATAAGAAAATGTATAGAACTAGAGATCATAATTTTGAGGAAAATAAGTCAAACTTAGAAGAATATCATGTTTTTTTTTAATGTGGAATCTAGAGGGATAAAAAAGCAGGAAAAAAGGGACTGGAAGTAGAAAGAATAAGATTAGGGTGGAGAAAAAGGATCAGAGGGGAAGAAGGATGGGATGGTGGTGAGTTATTGGAGAGTGAAATCAGTCAAATCATATTTTATGTATATACAAATCTGCCACAAAGAAACCCACCATTCTGCATGCTTAGTTAGTTTTTTGTCACTGTGACCAAAATACCTGACAAACACAACTTAGAAGAAGAAAGTTGTATTGGTCATGATTTTAGAGGTTTCAATCCATGGTTGGCCGGCTCCAAAGCAGAAACTATTCAGCACCAGAGCTTTAGGACATGGCAGAGGAAAAGTCACTCTCACCCTGAGGCAGCCAGGAAGCAGAGAAAGAGAGAAGGGAGGGGGCAAGGGCCAGATACAGTTCCCAAGGCCACGCCCCCTCTGACCCACCTCCTCCAGCCATTCCCACCCCTGAAACCGGCTGCATTGGCAACACATGAGGTTTGGGGGTCATATTAAATCTAAACCATAATGCTGTGTAAATAATATACACCAATTGAAACAAAAGTTATTGAGTCTCTACTACTAACATTAATAGCACTGAGCAGAGTTGCTCTACCTGTCCCAAGGGAGGACTTTGAGTCCATGAAAGATGGAAAAGAACATCACTCTGCCAATCACTAGAAGTAGGCATCCTCACACTTCCTCCACTCCATCTCAGACTACAGTTTAACCAGTTGCTTGCCTCTTCTGAGACAGGACACACTCATATGCAAAAAGTTATATGAAGTAGGTTTATTACCTATAAAGAGGCAGCAAGGGATAAAAGATTAGGTGCTATTGTGAGCTGGTCTCTGTGGGCTTAAGAAAGCTGTCTGAGGATGGATAGAGCCTTTAATTATTATTATTTAATATCTATTTTAACACATATTAGTTATACATATTAATGGGATTCACTGTGCTATTTCCATACATAGATAAAATGTGCATTGACCATATCCACCTACTGACTTCTCTCTCATCCTCTTGTCCCATAACCTTCCCAGTCCCTATTAGTCACTATTCCAATTTCAGATTGATTTTTCTAGTTTTCACATGTTAGAGTGAATATGCAATATTTGTCTTTCTTTGTGTCATTTATTTTGCTTAATATAATGTCCTCCAGTTCCATTCATTTTGCTGCAAATGACAGGAAATTTTCTTTACAGCTGAATAAGACTCCATTTTTTATATATCATATGTTCTTTATCCATTCATCTATTGACAGGCACCGAGGCAGAACCCATATTTTAGCTATTATGAATAGTGCCACAATAATCATGGGAATTCAGGTATCTCTTTTGTTTGCTGATTTTGTTTGCTTTGGGTATATACCCAGGAGTGAAGTAACTTGATTATATTGTAGTTCTATTTTTATTTGTTTTTAGAAATATCCATGCTTTTCTCCATAGTTGAGGTACTAATTTACATTCTTACCAATAGTATATAAGAATTCCGATTTTTCTACATCCTCACCAGCATTTCATTATTTTACTGTTATTATTATCATTACTATTATTATCATTATTATTATTTATATATCCATACTAAAGGGGTACAATGGTATTTCATTGTAGTTTGTTCTTGGTTGGGGATTTTATTTTATTTTATTTTATTTTATTTTGGTACTGGGGATTGAACCCCGGGGGCATTCTACCTCTGAGCTACACCCCTAGCCCTTTTTACTTTTTATTTTGAAACAGGGTCTTGCTAAGTTGTTGAAGTTCTTACAAAGTTGCTGAGGGTCTCTCTAAATTGCTGGTTCTGAACCTGTGATCCTCCTGTTTCAACCTCCCAAGTACTGGGATTACAGGCATGTGCCACCACACTAGGATGCAGTTTTAAGATGCATTTCTTTGATGGCTAAAGCCATGGAGCATTTTTTCATATAATTGTTAGCCTTTTGTATTTATTCTTTGTAATGTCCCTATTCAGATCATTTCCCTGTTTTTTTAATTAAATTACTTGTTTTTGTTGTTGTTTTCTGAGTCCTTTATATATTCTGGGTATCAGCCCTCTGCCAGATAAATAGCTGGCAAATATTTTCTCTCTTTCTGTAGGTTGTCTCTTTATTCTGTTGATTGTTTCCTTTGCAGTGCAGAAGCATTTTACTTTTCTATAGTCCCATTTTTCAATTTTTGCTTTTGGCTTCTGTGATTTTGGAGTCTTGTCCAGAAAATCATTGCCTGTGCCAATATCTTGAAGATGTTCCCCCATATTCTTCTAAGAGTTTCAGAGTTTCACGTCTTACATTAAGGTCTTTGTTCCACTCTGAGTTGATTTTTGTACAGGGCATGAAATAGGAGTCAGGTTTCAATCTCCTGCATGTGGGTATCCAGTTCTCTCAGCACTGGTTGTTGCAGAGCCTGTTGTTTCTCCAAGGCATGCCTTTAGCATCTTAGTTGAGAATCAGTTGGCTGTAGATGCACAGGTTTATCTCTGGGTTCTCTACTGCAGTGGGTGGTCCCTGGGGACATGCATTTGAAGGGTATGTCCCTTCCTCTTCCTCTGTCATGCGCCAGCCATGAGGTGAGCATCTTTGCTCTGCTAGGCATGCCCCACCATGATGTGTTGACTAGCCACAGGCCCAAAAGCAATGGGCCAACCAATGATCAACCGAATCCTCCAAAACTGAGCCTAGATAAACCTTTCCTCTGTGTAAGTTGATTATTTCAGGTATTTTTATAGTGATGGAAAGCTAACACAGAGGGTGGACAGGGCCACAAAGCAGAAATATGGCTATGCAGGACCTAGTATTAGGGAGCAGAAATGAGAGTATATGCTAACCAGAGAACAGAAATACTCTGCATATCCAATTAGGCATCTGCTACATAGATAAGTAAAGTAAGCAGAAGTTGGCAAACTAGTGAATTCTAAAAGACTCCATGATTAGTTAGCTGGGCAAAGGTAAAGAATTTGAGGAGATCAGTGAGTGAGTTGCCTGCCAAACAATCCTAAGAAACCACCCCCTGGCTCTATATATTAAATACTCAATGTTTTCATATACTTTCATTCATCTGTTAGTAGTTATTGGTAAATAATTCGGGTCAGTAAATTCAATCCCATCACTCTAAAGAATTTGACAATGGAAGGAAAGATGTCTCTAAAAGAGAATTTTCATCTTTAGCCTAGTACAAGCAGTTCACAAAAAGTGTCTATTTATCATGTTCTTATGTGCTGTAAAATTTTCCTACTAAAATACAACTCTGAAAAACTAAGCATAAAATATTATCTTGAATGCCATGTAATTTAAACTTACTTCTGTGGTCACTCGTGTTGGTGCTTTCAAATCAAGGGAAACGTGAATTTGAGGAGGCAATTATTTAATCTTACTTTCTCATCATATAAAAATTCTCTACTAGATTGGAGAGTTAGTGATTTCGTGTACTGACAAAACACAATTTACAAATGTTCTAACTTTTTTTGTGCAAGACATTTTTGGTAAAATAGCATGCCACAGAGCTTTTTATATTATTTTCACTCCATAATAGAGGGATCTTAGTATAATTAAAGGGATATCATGGCATCTTTACTAAGGAGAATTGAACCAATTATTAATTAATAGAAACGGCAAGTAATCTGGAAACTTCTCCGTACCTCCCCTTGGCCCAAGAGCATTACATTAGTAGAATTAGAAACCACACAATTAGACTTTTCCAATTAAATAAATCTAAAGCACTGTGAGCTATGAATAATAAAGTAACATTTTGAGGTCACTGTCAGTGCACATAAAAATCAAACAGTGACTCATTTTTTTAAGAAAGACAATTTGAAAGATAGTGATCATAAGATTGTGGAGTTTGAAATACTAAAAGAGGTATGAGAAAGATAAAAAAAATAAACTTCAAATTAATAATGTTGGAAAGCTCATAACTTTGATAGAAAAAAATGCAGCATTTTACCTTCCTAAAGGAATAGTTTCTCTCTGAAACATGTTGCCAAGTAGAAAAAATAAGAAACCATCAAAGACTATACAGAAAATAACTTTCAAGAATTAATTTCTTTTAAAGCCAGGTAGGATGGTGCATGTCTGTAGTTCTAGGACTTGGGAGGCTGAGATAAGAGGATCACAGGTTCAAGGCCAGCCTCAAAAACTTAGTGAGACCCTCTGCAACTAATTATGTTTCAAAATTTATAAAAAGGGTACACTTGGAGGTAGAATGCCTCTAGGTTCAATACCCAGTGCAACAACAAAAACATATTTTTCAAATAGTGATTACATGTTCCCCAGGTAGGTAGAAAGGGCAGGGAGAAACATAGAGACAGTCTAGCTTCACAGAAATCTGAATAATGTGAATGGCACAGCCAAGAGGCCTCCGAGTTCAGTGAGCAAATAACTAGAAGAAGATGAGACCTCACTGTTTTTAATGTGCATATCCCTAATGATGAATGATGCCGAGCACTTTTTCAAGTCTGTTGGTTGTTTGTATGTCTTCATTTGAGAAACGTAAGTTCAGGTCCTTTGCCTATTTGCTAAATGCATTATTTGGGGTTTTTTCTTTTATTATTATGGTATTGTGTCTATATTTTGGATATTAACCCTTTATAAGATATATGGTTCATAAACATTTTTTCTGTGAGTTCTCTTCACTCTGCCAATTGTTTCCTTTGCTGTGCAGAAGCCTTTTAGTTTTGAGGCAATCTCATTTATTTTTTTGTTGACTGTGTTTTTGGGTTCATATCCAAAAAATCATTGCCCAAAAAATGTCATGGAACTTTTCCCATATGTTTTATTTTAGTAGTTGTGTGGTTCCTTTATTTAAGTCTTTAATCCATTTTGAGTTATTTTCGCATGTGGAATGAGATATGTATCCAACTTCATGTGGAAATCCAGTTTTCCCAGCATTCATTGGGGATGCTGGCCTTCCCCCTTATGTGTTCTTTGCACCTTTGTCAAAACTCAGTTAAATGTGTGGATTTGTTTCTAGTTTTCCATCCTATTTTGGTTAATGTGTTTGTTTTTATACAAGTATCACATTATTTTTTATTACAATAGCTATATGTTATATTTTGAAAACAGGGAATGTGGTGTTTCCAGCTTTGTTTTTATGGTTTGTTTTTGCCTTTTTGTTCAACATTATTTATCACCTCACACCTATCAGAATGTCTATTATCAAAAAGATGGATGATAATAGGTGTTGGTGAGGATGCAAAAAAAAAGGAAACTTTGGGCATTGTTGATAGGAAAGTAAATTAGTTCAGCCACTGTGGAAAACATTATGGAGATTCCTCAAAAAATTAAAAACAAAAGTACTACACAATCCAACATGCTGCTTTAGTGTACATATGCAAAATAATTAAAAATCAATGTATTGAAGGGACTTCTGCATTCCTATGTTCATATAGCGTTGTTCACAAAAGCCACAATATGGAATCAACCCAAGCATCCATCGATAGATAAAGAAAGAAAATGCAGTGAATATACACAATGGAATACTCTTCCACCTTTTTAAAAGAGAAGAAATACTGTCATTTGCAACAACGTAGAGGATCCTGGATGACCTTATGCTGAGGGAATTAAGTCAGGACTAGAAAAACAAATACCATATGATCTCACTTACATGTGGAACCTTAGAAAACCAAACTCATAGACGAAGAGAATAGAATGATGATTTCCAGGGACTGGGGATAGTGGGAAAAGAGAATGGGGAGTTGTTGGTCAAAGGATACAAAGTTAAGTTAGACATTAGGAATAAGTTTACAGCAAGGTAACAACAGTCAATAATAATGTACACTTCAATATAACAGATCGGTTTTCAAATGTCTGGCCACAAAAAAATTGATAAGGAAGTAAGATGATGGATATGGTAATTAGCTTGACTTGGGCATTTCTTTATTGTATACATATATCAAAATGTTTTTGCTCCATAAAAGTATACAATTATAAATATTCAATTAAAATAATACTAATCTTTACAAAACAAAAGTAATTTAAGAAATAGCTAGGAAAAGAGAAGTAGAGGAAATACAGTCTGGGAGATAACCTCCTACTTGGGAGAAGAGGATGGAAGCTGGGCTTACAAAAACTTTTTGAAGCTGAGACCTGGAGGATGAGTTAGCCTTGGGAAGAATCGGAAAGTGAGTGGGGGCAGTGGGGTGAGGGAAGAGGGTTTTCCATCCAAAGGAGCCATTATATGTCAAAGGTCAGGAGATCAGAGAAGTGAGAGCAAAAAATTTGTTTGAGAACATGAAGGAAACTCAGTAGTGCTAGAGCCTGACCACATTAAGAAGATTTAACTTTTCCCAAGAGGGACTGAAAATAACTATGGGTTTTCATGCAGAAAACTAATATGATTTGACTTCCAAAGAAATATTTGCAAAGATTACATGGACAGAGGAATGATGAAATAGGAAGGAATGGTTAGGAGATTTTTTTTTCACTAAGTTGTATAGGAACTGATGAAAACCCAATGGGACAGAAGCAAGAGGGAGACCATTTGAGGTTTATTTGATATGGAGAGTAAATGAAAAGAAAGATATGTGTGTGTGTGTGTGTGTGTGTGTGTGTGTGTATAGTATCTATTCTCCTCAAGCAACCCAGTAGTATCCACTTTACTTAGCAAAGGGGTGCTTGGAAAAAGCAGAGGCTATGTATCGTCATTATTCCCCAAAAGCACACAGGCCAATGGGTTTAAATTTTGAATTACTGTAAGAGAGCTAAATAATTTTAAGTTCAAAATGTCCTATTCACTTTGTCATAAGAAATAAAAAAATAATAATAGTTCAGATGCCATTGCACAAAATAAAACACAAAAATAAAAAAAAGTTATGTAAGTGAAATGGAAAATATAGATAGATTGGCTAATTTAAAAGGTGAACAATTTGAGGGTTAAAGTTTAGTTTCAATTTACCTATTAGTTAGGATGATGGGAACCTTATACAAATCCTGCTAAGAAAACCCCAAGAAGGAATTAAAAATTAGGTCTAAACAGCTTTAACGTGTTAGAGATTTTTAAGCCACCTCTATTATATACTATGAAATCTATCTCAGAAACATTTCAACTTAATATGTATTCTTTTGAGATACTAGGTGACCAAACAAGACAAAACAAAATCGAAAAGAGCAGTGCTTTGTTAAAATGAGGATATACATCCAGTGAGACATAATTCTCCCCCTCTGGAACCTAATGAAAAATGTTTTCACATATTAAAGTAGGCTACACATATTTGTCAAAAATAAATCATGTCAAGCATAGTGTTTTTCTTTGATCTTTTAGGTAGGAGAATGTAGTGTATGTTATGTGAAAATTAGTCTGGCTTTGAACATTCATACTTGGCAAGCCAAGATTGGCAAACAAGAAGACTGATAGCTCTCTGGCATATCAAGAATGTCAAAGAAGAAATTGCGAAATTAGACAAGAGTCTGTATTGAATATAAAAAAATGGAAAACTTCAAAAGAAAGGATTACTTCTTTCTGTGGTGATGACAAGAATAAAATCATACGAGTGAATTTAATTACATAGACTTGCTTCTTTCAACTAATTTCAAACTTTGTTTTTGTTTAAAGAGATGTCTCACAATTATAAAATGATAGTTAAATTCTTTTAATTATTCAACAAGTCTTAAGTACCCACGATGTCTTAGGCAAGGCTCTGAGGATACAAAGATGAAAGCTATGTTATCTCTGTCCTCATGAAACTGCAGGGTTTGGCAAAGAACTGACAGATAAACAAGCAATTGTAACTCATGATTGAGGAAAGACAAGGCCCCATGGAATTATATGAAGAAAAAGATAATCTATGGACTAGCAAAATCTTCCCATAGGAAGGAAAGCCTAAATTGAGATTTTTCAGGTTGAATGGAAGCTAATCAATGGCAAGAGGTAATATGTTACAGGCAGAGAAAATAGCATTTGCAAGTAAGTGCCCAGTAAGAAATCTTTAACATTCCAAGTTGAAGCATAGAACAGGAGAAGAATAATGGAGGCAGATGCTACTCACTGAGATGAAAATATTAACAAACTTCTTCAGAATTTGTATATGTGTGTGGTTCTTAGACATTAATACTTTGGATTATTAGCATTATTTATCTAATATATCATAATGAGTCAGTAATTCACTGTACACGTATGGCAATTTCAAAAATACTTCCAAATATCTCTCCTATTTTATGGATAACATGACTAATTTTGATTTCTGGATGATACATGTATCAGTTGTTTGCATTGAGTTAATAAGATAAAAGATAATAGTCTTTCTATTACTTATTAGCCATTTAAGGCATTTACAGGCTCAGTGAAGGCATTTATAGGCTCAGTGCCTTATCATTCTCATTGCTTTGGTTTTGTAGATGTCTTTTTCTAAAAATAAGAAGTCATCAATAAAATCTCTTAACAATTTTGATCAATCCCTTCTCAGACAGCATATCTCTCATCTGTATGTTTTGATGTTTTGAAACTTTCATCACATGCTTAAAAAAAGAAAACAAAGAAAGATGGAAAGAAAGAAAAAAGGCAGGAAAGGGAGGGACAGAAAGTTATTTGGTCAAAATACAACAACAATAACAATAAACAACCTTTAGCAGCTTACTCAAGAAGATTGTACTTGTTTAACAAATGCCTATTTCTCTAGAAAGAAATCTGGGAGGAATCAATTACTGTTATTGGACCAGTGGCTCAACAATACAATGACCAGCATCACTGTGGTTTTTGTGTCTTTTCCCCATGGTAAAAAACAAGATAGATAAAGGGTTTTTGTGTCTTTTCCTCATGGTAAAAAACAAGATAGATAAAGGCTATGGTGACAGACATTTTGGACTAGCTATGGGTTAGGCATGGTGGGGAAAAATTAAAATAACAATAGAATCCTCACCTTTCCTTTTCAGCAAAGAATAGTTACCTTTCCAGAATGTTCTGAGGAGACTTCCATTTATGTTTCATTGGCCAGAAATGTGTCACATGATAATGCTTAGTAACAAGAAAAGCTGGGAAGATAATTATAGCTTTTCTAGATCCTATTTTGGTGTTAGCCAAGTGATCCATGGATATTGGAAATAAATGTTGGACCTACCACTAATTTTTCATACAATATTGAAAAAATACTATATCTGATAAATGAATGAACATTTTGAACTTACAAGAAATGGATACCAATAACTCAAATCCTTATTTCCTTGTTGGAAAAATCTTTATCCTCTTTGAGCTTCAATATTTTCATGGGCAAACAGAACAACATTTACTAGGAAACACATCTTGCTGTGTGAGCTACAGAGAAGTATAAAATATTGTTTACTATTATGTTGGGATTATGGTAAGCTAGAGCTATGGATATCAATAGCCAATGATGCATGGTATGGATGGTTTTACTTCAATTTTCTTCTTTTTTGATTATGTAAGGATGAAAGAGAGAAATAAATGGCCAGCTAGTCTATTCCACACAGTCTAATGAGAAAAAAAAACATGACTGGGCTATTTGTCCAACCACCACATCCAACCCCTAAGATAAAGATCAAAATCAAAAGATCTCTAAAACAAGTTTTTCTATAGAAAAATTGAAACTGTTATAAATATTTATCCAGAAAGATACTCACTAAAGTCACACTAGTAGTATTCAAACTTTTGAAAGCCTACTCAAAAAAGAGATTTTAAAGGTTTGGAGTTTTCTATATCACCCTACGTATTCCGTAAAATAAGTAATATAGAAATGAATTTAGTTTCAAATGCAGAAGAAAAAAAATTATAATAATCTGGCCAGTGAAATTTTCTAGAGATAGCAACAATCATTTCTCCTATCCCTCATGCTATTCTGTGATATAATCTTGCCATCCCTGCACTCAAGAGATGGATGGAGTCTATTTATCCAGCCCATCAATTCTAGGCAGACCCTGTGACTTCCTGGATCAATAGGATATGGCAGAAAGTGTGCTTTGTAGTTTCTGAGGTAAGATCATAATAAGTTTTGCCTCTTCTGGTTGGGTTTTCTGTAAAGCTTGCTCATGAGAAGCTCCTTCTTGAAACACAGACACCACGATGTAAGAAGCTCAAGTCACTTGGAGAGGCTAAATGCAGACACTCTAGTTGAAAGTCCCTTGTCAACTGCCAGCCATGGTTGTATGCAGTGTTAGCCATCCAACCTAGGCAAGTATTGAGAAGCCTCTAAGTCCCCTGCTATCTGGCAACAAGTACATATGCAAAACTCCAGTGAGAACCACACAGCTGAGCTCAGTCAGGAAATGTACAAAAAAAAAAAAAATGAGAGACAATGAAAGAATGGTTTGTTATGTAGCAAGAGATAACCAGAATAGTCAGAGATAAATCCATATAGAAAAAGGTTATTTCACGTGGTATCAACTTTTTAATTTTTTTTTTTTTTTGCGGTACCGGGGATTGAACCCAGGGGCGTTCTACCTCCGCGCTACACCCCTGGCCCTATTTTTTATACTTTATTTTGAAACCGGATCTCACGAAGTTGCGGAGGGCCTCACTAAGTAGAGAGAGAGAGAGAGAGACAGGGAGAGAGAGAGAGAGAGCTGAGGCTGGCCGCGAACCTGGATCCTCCGGTCTCCACCTCCCAAAGTACTGGGATTACAAGCGTGCGCCACCACGCCCGGCAACTTTTTGATTTTATTAG
The DNA here is from genome assembly GCA_004027185.1 of Glis glis. Taxonomy (NCBI): domain Eukaryota; kingdom Metazoa; phylum Chordata; class Mammalia; order Rodentia; family Gliridae; genus Glis; species Glis glis. Next base: position 8,275 of record PVJS01032440.1, on the reverse strand, counting down.
ATGCTTACTGTATGTCAGATACTGCTCGGGTGTTCTTTATACACATTATGGTATTTGGTCTTTACATAGTTATATCAGGTAGATATAATTATTGTCCTTATTTTACAAATGAAAAAACTGAAATACAGAACTTAAGTAAAATAACCACCTAGGTAGTATGGTCATACTGAACTTTTATTCCATTAGGACTTCATTAAAAAATATTGTGGTAAGAATAGGTAAAGAAAAGTTAGCCATGATGGCACAGACATGTAATCCCAGTAGTTGAAAGACTGATACAGGAAGATTACAGGTTTAAAGCTCACATGCTGTAACTTAGGGAGACCGTATTTCAAAATAACAAATAAAATAAGGTTAGGGATGTAGCTTAGTGGTAGGACACCCCGGGGTTCAATTCCCACTACAGAGAGAGAAAGAGAAAGGGAAAGAGAGAGAGAAAGAGAATGTTGGGTTCTTATTTCCAACATGAGTGGTTTCTATGCCTACCATTGGATGAAAGGAGGAGAAAGGGGCAGAAAGAAGGGATGGTGAAAGAAGGAACAGAAAGAAAATAGGTCAAATATTTTTGTGCTACAGTTACAAAGCAATTATTATAAGATTACTTCAGAGAAATTATTCCTTTACTCAAGATATTTGATTGAGCTTTTAATATGTACTAAGCATTGTTTAGATTCAGGAGATAAGAGGGAAAAATAAAATAACAGCAACCATTCTCTCAGAGAGCTCATATTCTTATGCACAGTGGATTTCCTGTTAGGAAATGTACCTCCCAAGATTAGAAAACCACCTGGAGGTGCTACTGAAGACAAATTCAAGAATTAGAAGAGTCTCAATGGAAAGCCATTGCACTTCATTTTATCCTTAAGACTTTATGATTTTACTCTGCAAGGAACTCATATCTACTTTTCATGGTCTGATAATCTAGGTCAGATAGATATAGTCCTGGTTAGTAGGGGAAAAAATGTTGGTGGTGTCTTTTAATTCCAGAGAGATTTCTGTGAGTTGAATCAGAGATATTATTTTGTAAGGTGTTTCACCACCAGATTGCTCTTTCCGCTCTAGACTAAGCTGACCTCAGAACCAAATGACATATTTCTTCTTAGTATCTGCAGTGCCACATAAGTCCCTAATGACACCACAGCTATAGAACAAGGAGACTCAAATAATGTCTATTTTTGGAGAAAACTCAGGCTTTATCGCTTTTTTGAAGGTGACATAGAAAAGTAGGGCAGGACTAATCACAGGTAAGATTAGATTTTAAAAAGAAAGAAAAAAGACCTTTTCATAAAACAGAGAATGTTATAACAAAAATGAATCATAGAATTTGTAGGTAAGGGTAAGAAATCATCACTAACAGCCAAATCTTCAATAATACCAGTGAGAGATCTTTTGACAACAAAATAAGATTTTTTTAAAACAGCTTCAAACTATTTTAGTTCTTTTTAAAGTTACTCCTAAACACTCCCACCCACTCAATGAAAAAATGTATATTATGTTTTAGCTCATCTGAAATGTATGAAACAAAACATTGTTTTCCATGAACTAACATTAATTTCATTTGCAGGGACTTTACTAGGAACTCAGAAAGTTCAAATATATATATATATACCAACTCCTGTTTACACAAGACCCTTTTATTCAAGTGATGACAGCGTTAGAAAAGGTAAGTTACAGAAAAGAAAGTCTACCATGAATGCCAAGCTCCCCAAGGAGCCGAGACAATCCTTGTCAACGCTCCGAGGTAAGATTTCTTTCATTAATCTGTATGCTTTCTATCACTTTTTGTGAAGCTGATTCTTCATTCATTCCATGGCCTTTGAGGTGTTTTTATTCAGAAAGCTCACTGTGAAGTGCAGCTCCACTTGGCCCCGAAAGTTTCTCCCGCCTTAAGAAGCACAGGGACACGTTTTAGGTGAATCATGTAGCCCCGTGAGCACAGTGCTTCAACAGCCATTCTACACAGGCAGATATTTTTATCTTCCTTGATTTTTACCCATAAATTCATATGATGAATGTCCTCCACTTTACAAAAAAGTCTTTATTATTAATCACATTTTTTAACTTTTACCATGCATAGGCAATATTTCCATGGCATATGTACTAGTTAGACATTTCTTTTTTCCTTTTCTTTTCTGTGGATTATCTCAGTGAGTTAGTCAGCTGGTATTCTGTGGATAGGAGAAAAGAAATAGAGGATAGAAATCCAAGCTCAGAGCTAGGTCTTTATGCTCCAATAATAAAGACACAGCAATTGCTTAAAGAGATTCCCAGTCCCTGTCTCAATATCAGCTCTGAACTAAGAGGATGAAAGAGAACCTGCCTATGTGTAGAAACCCTCAGAGAAGTCCTCACTGGGTCATCCTGCTCTAGATAATTCCAAGCCATTAACACAATTTCCAGTATCTAGAGACCACAATGACAACAACTCAAGCATGATCCAATGTAGTCGGATGTTCTACATGTCAGGCTAAATGAGAAGCTTGTCAGGTTGGTCCAAGTATTGTCCCAGGGCTGAATCTCCATGAGTATATTATAGATAGCACCTCATTTCTAGGCCTACCTTGGGCTGCTGTCATTGCTTAAGGAACAGTTTAGAAGTCAGCTCCTCACAAATGGTTTGAGGGTGCTCCTTTGACCACTTGGCAGCTAGATAAGGCCCAAATTGTTCATTGGCATCATAATATGACAGTTATTTGTTCTGATGGAAGTGTAGAACAGTGAGAAGAAAGAAGACTATAGACTTAGCAGTTATTGATCTATGAAACCAGAATCGCCATTATCCAGGCTTTAAGTACCTTCAATTTTGCACCATATGTTAAGTGTATTAGCTAATTTATCCATGCAACAAATGATGAATCAGGCATTCTCAGCACTATGGTTCATACACAAGTGTGTCCATTCACACAGATGGGCAAAAATAGAATAAAGTTAGAGAGAGTAAATACATACCCAAGTATTGTACATATTAACTATACAGTGAGCATTTTGAGTTCATCAGACTCTCATGTCCTTGACTCCTGGAATGCTTTCTCATTTTTACCACTTGCTAAATATTATATTTTCTGAAGGCAACTTAATTTCTTTAAAACCTAGTTTTTAAATCCATTGTTTACTCATCCCTAATGTGAACATAAATTGCCTTCTCTTTATGGAATTGCCTTAAAGATGAAATGGAATGACGTATGCATAAGCCACTTTTAGTCAGCCCTAGAACATGATTCTTTGTATATATCAGTTAATTTCCTTCACCCTCTTTTACTGAACAGGTACAGGTTTTTCCATTGCACTTTTACTGAGAGACTCTCCCTATCATTTTAAAGTGAGTGACCAAAAACTTGTCATTCCTAGAAAATTCACATAAGACATGCATTTGTGAATATGTATTTTCATTATTCTAAAAGTTTACTATTTTCACTCACTCGGTCAGTTTTTAGTTTGGCAAGCATTCATTGGCTACATGCTATTTCCCAGGCCCTGTAGGTGGCACTGGAGCTAGAAAGATGAAAACACAGCCTCTCATTCAAGATGTGGCTTCTTTGTGTGGGAAACAGACATTTGCAATACAACATGGAAGCTACTGTAAGAAACTTACACAGAGAAACCTCAATCAACACTAAGTGGACAGGTCTGGGAGAGGAGCACAAGCCTTAGCCAGAAGTAGAATGAGCAGGAGTTAGGCAGACAGCAGAGGTGGGAAAGTTAGCCAGCAACAGCATGAGCGAGACATGGCAGAATCCAGGAACTGTGCACAATTTGACTTTCTGTGGAGCTCAAGACTGACCCCTGATGAAACGGGCATTAGTTTAAAGTGCAGCATCCAAAAAGTCCATGAGGCCCCACGTTGATTTGGGCTAGCATTCTAATCTCACCAAGTCTGTATCAGGAGTTCACACAGTGGGTAATGCCACAAAGTGCTTGGAAAGCAGTGTTACTTGGTATTCAGCCCATTGGAAGGAAAGTTGTTAGTATCCTGACCTGCATTTTTAATTCCTTTAATATTGGGAAGAGATTACTATCTTTACTTTGGCTGGCAAAGAGGTAAAACATAAAGGAATCAAGGGCAAAGGACTGAGGGCAAAATTACTTTCCTCTTAGGGGCCTGGAAATACCAGAGGAAACACAGTCTTAAGCCAAATTACAAGGTTCACCTGCAGAAGGATAACAGAAGGCAATGGGTCTACTAGACCATACTGGACTCCCCAAGTATCCACTGTCCAGGCCCCTGGCTGGAGGCCGAATCCCTGGTGCTACAGCTGGCTGTCCTGGGTCAGCTGATGTGAGGATGCCACATTTAAAGCAAAAACAAACCAACAATCTTAGCTTTAGATTCAGACTCAGTCAAATCTCATTTTGACCAGCTTCTCGGTGTGTCCTTGAGCAGCTCACTACTCTTGTCTTCCAACTCTCAGTTTTCTTCTCTGTAAAATAAGTTACAGAGTTTACGTCACAGGGATGTTGTGGCAGAGCAAAAAACACTACACATCTACACATTTTTAGGAAAAAATATTATTTAAATCTGAGCACACTTCTTATGCAGTTTGCATTATCTAAAAAAACAAAAACAGCGTATCTATTAAATACTTATTTGGGGAATTTAGAAAAATTGACTATGGATGTACAGACGATTTAAACAATATTTACGACTTACTCTGAATACTGACTTCTAATCTAAACAATAGAATCAATTCAGATCCCATTGTACTACTTCACTGTAAAGTTAGCTCTTCTATTTTCTATCTTAGTTATTTGTAGTGATTCTGTTTTCAGCAGTTAAGGTATTTTTTTAATTTGTTAACTTAGCTTTTTTAATATAACTAGAATATCTAGGATCAAATCAATATATTCATAACAATGTCTCCATGCTGTTTTATAATATCATAAATGATAAAATAAACCTACAGATATAAAAAATTGATTTTTTTTAGAGTTAGATTTAGACCATCAGATTATTCTATTATTAGTCTGATGTTTTTGAATGGGAAACAGCAATGATAACATTTCAAATCCTTCAAACTTTACCTTTTATTTCCACACATAGGCCAACCCTAGCAAAACTGACAGACCATGTCCAAAGATTGCTTAAATGCCTTCAGTGACTCCTCATTGCCTTCATGATCAAATCCAAACCCTTTATCTTGGAATAAAGGGTCTGTTCATGATGAACATCTTATCTACCTTTCAAGTGATACCCACTACTAACCAGCTGATATCCTGAACCACTCACCATTCCATATTCTTTGAAGTCCCAGAGGTGTCATGCTCTGTCAGTCTTCTCTGAATTTGTTTTCGCTTCTCTTCCCCTTGTAAAGTCATCCTTTCCACCATTCATTTCACATTTATCTAGAAAATACTTTCAATACTTTCCCTGTGTACACCTGCAGAAATGCAGCCAGTGGCATCCACTCTCTTAGTCGTTTCTCTTGCTTTTGTTCAGTCCCAGCTGCCTGTGTTTGGCTTTGCTCTAAGACAAACCTTCTTCCCAGGGCAACAAGAAAGCTACTATCAGTCTTGATCTTCCATACTTTATTACTGAGCCTCTCCTGAAATCCAGAGAAATCCCAGGGAAGTTTTTAATTAGCCAGTCTTAGGTCAGTGCACATTCCAGAACCAATTACTGGGACCATAGAAAGAACTTCATTCTAGCCTGTGAGTATCATATGCATCCACCCATTCTAATAGGGTAGAGAAATACCAATACTACCCCAAATCTACAAAGTACTGCGGAAAAGAGGAAGGATGGCCCCAGTCCTCCAAAAAATATACTGGCATGACAAATAATAATAATAATAATAATATAACCACTTTTTTTACTAAGCTCCATCATACTTCAAACCCAAGGAATTAAGTACCAATTATTTACTGCTACCAGTATCTCTCAAGTTCTGGGTTTTTTTTTAACTCTTTCCACTGACTAGCCAAAAGGGCCAATTTTTAGTTTCTTATATAAAAAGTAGAAATCTAATTATCATGGTAAACAGTTAAAATTTGGAAGAACTCTGGAATAAAGCATTTTTGTTAGTAATGATTGCACAATGTGAAAATGAATGATTCAAGCATGAAAGCTAACAAAGCTACAATGCATAGCAAGCATTGGTCATAAATAATTCTAAAGGATAAGAATGCTGGAGAAGGAGAAATAGAAGAAAGAGGAGGAGACAGAGAGAAGGAAGCAGAGAAAAGTAGGAAAATAAAGGAGGAGTAGACAAACAAGGTTATGATACTAAAGGAAAATAAACTTTTGGAGGACTAATTTTTTTCTCTGTCTTTATGCCACAGAACAAACTTGAAATGTCATGGTGCAATGTTTGTGGATACTTTAAATATCTGAGATGCTAGGGTTGTCTGAATCTGCTTCCTGAGAATTGGAAATAAGAAAAACAAATCCTTCCCTGTGTACAAAGATTAATTACATAGTTTAGCATAGTTTTCTAAGGCAGCAAGTTTTCATTGACATGCAAATTGAAATCTTTCTTTTGCATGAATCACCCTGAAAGTACTAATTAGAACTTAAAATTCTTGTTTGTAAATCATATGAATCTAATGAAATATGTTTCTGCCTTAGAGAACTATTTCCTAAGGGCCACCATATGACCAGAGTGTGGAGCAGATGTTCCTTAACAGATGAAGACAACCTTTTAGAGCTCAGAGCAGGCTGTGATAGCTGGGGTAGTGCAGCCCTATTGGATTTCTATAAGTAAGCACTAGGAAAGGAAAATGCTCCCCACTAAGTGGTCCACTAGGCTTTTAGTTAGGTAAGCATCTGCACTCGCAGGTCATGGTCTCTGAAAGTAAATAAGTTAAAATCCCTGATTCAGTTAGGAAGATGCAAAAGTGATCCATTTTTTTCTAATTGTTTTACGGGAAACAATTAGAAGCTAGGACTTGGATTTGATTGGAACTCAATCCTTCTTGATTTGTATGTAAACTCTATGTTGAGCATGGCTGGCCCATGTGTATAGTAGTTATGCTTAACTCTGGGAAGCCAGACAGTGAGCTCTTAACAGGATAATCAAACCACAAGAAGCCTTGACTGCTGAATATGTTTAAGATGCTCTCTGAAAACAAAATAAGACCTGTTCCCCTAAGACTTCCTGAGTTGGTGCTGTCACGGGAAAACATGATAATCCTGTGGAGAGTCCTGAGGAGTTCCCAGGTTTGGGAATGGAAACCCACCTCAGGACCCTCGGGGTCCTTGGCTTCCATGGTGAAAAGAATTTCAACACCATCGCGCACCAGTCAGAGACAAAGACAGAGGTTTATTAAGGAAAAGTGGGGATACACATTCAAGGGAGAGTGTGGGCCACCTCGAGAGTGTGAGAGGCCCCTGGAATCTTTGCAATCCTTTTCTTATATGGAACCTAGAGAGGGGGATGGCTAGGAGCACATGGTGGGGTGGAGGTCTAGGCTTCCTCTTAATCCTCAGGTCTGGCATGGATGGGTGGTGGCTGGGTGGTGTCTGATCTTGTCCCTCCTTATGGTTCTTTATTTACTAAGCATCTCAGGAATCTCAGGTGGGGTGAGGGGCCATTGTGATTAAGGGTGTAGGTTCACTGAGGCTTCTGCCTAAGATGGAACACTCCTGTAGGGTGGAGTTAGAGATTATGAATTTTCTAGATTTTAAAACTATATTTTCCTTTCCTTCCCAATTTGTTTCCTTTCTGCCTAACATTTTATTTCTTCTATACTGCCTCAGTGCCGCTGTCCATAGTGCTGATTTGGGGATGTTGCCTTGTTATTCTTCATTTGCAGTAGCAAAGTTTGAGCATCTCCAAGTGCATCAGTAATAATCTGGGCCAGGAAAGCATTTTTAGATTTCAGCAGATTCTCCTATCTGGTTTGTGCAATAAAATATTCACTTTGAAGACAAATTGAAAGGAAATCAAAGTATAAATGTCAGGGGTATATTCTCCAACTTCCACTTACTTTCCCTTTGACCCCGATGAGTCCTTTGCATTTCCTGATATCTACCTCTTCTTTTATATGTTTGGGGTTTTTTTACTCATAATGCTCTGCTCTTAAAACCCCGTCACATGTTCTCTGTGGTTATACCAAAATCATGTGGCATCAACTTTGCCATCTGCCGGAACCCGCCGGCAGAGCTGAAAGGTTCGAACGGTACCTGAAACAGGGAGTGAGGATTAAGAAAAATAAAGAGAGAGAGACAAAAGATAATTTTTCGGGAGGGCTCTCAGTTCCATACTGCAGCAGCCACGACTTTATTCAGCCCAGTCTTTATATATCCTTTCAGAGCACAAGAAATAGATACAAAGTCCCC
>PVJS01032439.1:0-22772 GCA_004027185.1 Glis glis | reverse complement strand
CCGGGTCTCACGAAGTTGCGGAGGGCCTCACTAAGTAGCTGAGGCTGGCCGCGAACCCGGATCCTCCAGTCTCTGCCTCCCAAGTACTGGGATTACAAGTGTGCGCCACCACACCCGGCTTGAGTGTTGGTTTTTAATCCATGGAGTAAGTAGAATGGCATGAAGCCCTACAGACAAGGGGCATCTCTGTCCTTCATAGTGATGGCATGGTAGAGAGGAAGGTTAGTTTAGCAAAGTATTGAAGAATATCCAGACTCTTAGCTTGGTAGCCCCCTCTCAGACAAGAATCCAGAATCCATGGAAGTAGGAAGGCCTTATTTATTTATTTATTTATTTGCCCTGGGGAAGTGTATGTCTTTTCCTTAAGATACAAACAAAAACTTTCTTTCACATCTTTGTGGTGAAGCAAATATTGCCATCTGCTCCCTTTTTTTCCATGAGTGACATATTTGTTGCTTAGGAAATAGCAGTAAGGACAGATTTTGGATGTAGGGTCATCTTTATTATCAAGAGTTGGGAACATCCCGCAGTGGTGTGATATAAAATAATGTGACATAAAAGGTCATAGTGTAAAATAAAAAAAGAAAAGGTAGAAGTCAAAGTCCATTGAGACTTGGAGAATCATTTCTTCACATAAAAGTTTTTGAGATGTATACAGTTGCCTCTAGAAGAACAAGGGCCTTTATATAAAGCAGGATTTCAAAGTAATATGGAATTTCTAATAATTGCTGGCTTTAATCTATAGGAAAGACAATTTCATAGGAGTCAATCTATCTACCTACTACTTGGTTGACAGGTTAAGAGGTTTTAGTTCAGGGAAGAGGTGAGATCAGGGGGCAGAGAGGGAAACTCACATTTTATTCTATATGAAAATTTGAAAGTATTTGTACTTTGAGTTTGCCTAGACATCACTTATTTTGCAGGAATGAATATGTTTCATCATTTATTCTAAAAGTGTTATTATTTTTCTGAGTTATTTTTTTACAAGGAACATAAAGGGAATTTATCCATATACATTATCCGGTATTATAAATAGTCACATCTAGCCTTCCACAAATAACTAGATTAGAAAATAGACATTTCCAATTGACATTATCTAGAAGGCAAGTTTAGTTTAATTACTATGATAGCAAACAGGATATGCCAGTTGGGATAAAGTTTGCTTCTTGCTCTGCCATGTCGAGTGGCTTTATTTCCTACTACATGTTGCTGGGGGCTCCTGCTGCAGGGGCCATGGTGGTCCAGGGAAATTGCTCGTTAAAGCCAGAGTGACATTAGCACATGTCTTACTCAGGGAATCAATGTCTTCTTTTTAAAATATTCTTTATCTTTTTAATCTTTTTATACCTGAGATTGGATTCACATACTGCACATGTCCGCGGCCACACTCTAATAGAACACTCGACTTCCTAATCACAGGCATATTCTTACAAATTTATGTGTTGTTTTCTTTTGTGGACATGGAAAAATCTAGTTTTAATTTGTAATCTCATATTAACTGTAGAAATAAATGATGTTTAAAGGTAGGGGTTTACTATTATAAACTTAGAAGTGGACTTAATATTTTGAAAAATTAAAAATAAATCAGGGGTTGAGGCCTAGGATACTGTGATGTAGATAGTCTGCAAGTACTTCAGCTATAAAAACGTTTCTATATTTTGATTTGATATTCTAATATATTAATCATTTCAACTCTCTGGATTATAAATATATACAGTTGTTAAAGTGAGCAATGATAAATCATAAGGAAAACATAATGGGTATAATTATATAATGAGGCAGATGTCCCTATATGGTCCCGTTTTTTTTTGCTCAGAAGAAATGAATGAAACATGTTAATTCCTGACAAAGCAGATAGTTTCAGCAAACTCCAGGTAAAATTCTTGCAAACTTACACATAAGATAAAATAGTCTAAGGAGATGTCTGCAGGCATTTAAGTTAACAAGGGACACTTTTAGGGTCAGGGTAGAGAGTTGGGACACTGTCAGCATCTAAGAACAGGAGTCCTTTAAAGGTTATTTGCATTTTCCCAGCTCCAGCTCTCAAATGGGCTAAGCAGGACACTTTCTTGTTTAGCCCTGTGCTAGAGCAACACTATTATTAATTATGCAAACATTTTTTTTTGGATGGGTAAAAGAATCCAAGAATGACTCAGCAAGAGATTTCAAAACCAATGCCTCCACCTGCTTATTGAACATGTTCTTTTAAAAGTCTGCTGTCTGCTCCGCATCCTGGGGGTTAAAGTTCAAGATCTATAGAAGGGAGATCATTACCACAGAGGCCTCCCAGAAAGCCCCCCTTTCCCCCAGAAGAACATTGAGTAAGTTCAGCTCCAGCTAGCCCTCCTATTCTTTTAATTTAAATAAAAATAGTTCATACTTCTTCAAGCTTAGCCTCTTGCTTCCCTTTAACAAACATAAAACCTGGTCACATCTCCAAACCAGTGACTAACTGTCAAAGGTGAGTGTGTGTGAGTGTGTGTGTGTGTGTGTGTGTGTGTGTGTGACTTTCATTCTCTGTAGCAGAGGCTTTGCAGGTTGATGGTGATTTGGAAAGGGGGCAGCATTTGTCAAATAAAGATTGTGAAGGCAACAGAAGGCTTTTTACAAGTTCCTGCTAAAGTGACAGTTAAAAGATTTAGTTGGGAAAGGAACGCTCCCAGTCCCTAGTCCCTGGGAAGCTGGGGGGAGCAGTCGTCTGTCTCACCTCTTTTGGAAACTGCTTGCAGATGTGGGGAAACCTTGGAATTGCTCACACCAGGGGTTTTGAGGAGATCTCCTCTGATTTTTTTTCCCCTCTCCTCAATTTCTCACAACCTGTGTTTGCCTTGAGTCTGCCCCGCTGAACATGTGGTTTACCTCGCTGGTCCAGCTGCCAGGTTTTACACGCTCTTCTCGGAAGAAGTTAAACAAGTGAAGCCAGCCTAGGGACACAGAGCAAACTCGAGGCGCGGGCGCCAGGACGGTCACAGAAAATTTGCTTCCCGAGGATTCCATCCAACTTCCCTTCCTGCGCCCACGTGAGCCACAGCGCCCAGCCCGGCAGCAAGGTCTTAGCGTTTGTTTCCTGCGGCTGCAATCTGCAATTCGATTTGGGATTCTTTTTTTTTTTAATTGCAGTTCTGAGGATCTTAGTTCTTAGCAAAACTTTGTTGATTTCCGAGACTTTTATCGTGGGTCTAATATTCTTACCGAAATCGCCAAGCGTTTCAGACACTTTTCCTCCATTCCTGGGCTGCACGAAGGTTAAACAGCAGCAAGGAAAGAAACACACACTCGCTGTTTATTTGGGGGGGAGGGAGGGAGGGGAAACAGATTTGCAGCTAAGTTGTCACGATCCCTTGCACCACCCCCGGTCTGACACTTCCCGCTGACAGGCACATCATCTATTAATCGCAGTTCGTGGACGCCGATACGGAATATATTCATTTTTATCTGTAGTGAAATATAAATGGAGTTGTCAGCGCGCTCGCGTCTGTTTGTTTGTCTAAGGCTATCAAAAGAAGTCAGAGAGGAGGCTGTGGCCCGGATCCTGACCCTGATTGTATGAATAAGTAAGCAGGATGCAAGTGATTGGGTTAGATGCTGCGAAGATTTTTTTTTTTTTCAAGTTAGGAAGAGGGTAAAAAAGACAGCCTGGGGGCGAAAGGCAAACAGAGCATCCCCCGATCCTCACACTTTGGCTCTCCCCGGCCGTCAGTGAGCGGCGTGGCTGGCTTCGGCAGGCTTTTAAGGGCTCGCGGCACAGACATGCCTGCCCCCCACCCCCTTCCTCGGTCTCCCCTTTCAGTTCAGATGTGCTGATGTGCAGACCGGATTCATCTTCCCGGAGCGGCGGCGGCGGGCGGTGCGCGCTCGGCCCGGGGTCCTGACAGCGGCGGGGCGCGGCGCGGGAGCCCAGCTCGGTGCAGCGGAGCCCCGGGAAGTTCTGCCGCCAGGAGGACCGACCTGCCAGGCCGCCGGGGGGCCCGGTCCGCCCGCAGCCGCCGCTGCCCGCCTCACCTGCCCTCCGCCCACCGCGGCCCGCCAACTTCCCGGCTCCGGGGACCGGCAGCGCCGCCCTCCCGCGTCCGCGGCATCCGCATGTCTCCGGACACCTGAGCACCGGGTCGTGCCGAGGAGGAGCCTCCGCGGGGAGAAGAGCGCCGGCCGCCCCCAGCCCGCACGCCCCGCGCCTCCCGGCCCGCCCGGCCCCTCCGCGGGCTCCGGGGAGGAGGATGGGGCTGGAAGCGCTGTCCCCGAGGATGCTGGTGTGGCTGGTGGCCTCGGGGGTCGTGCTCTGCGGGGAGCTGTGGGTCTGCGCCGGCCTCGATTACGATTACACTTTGGATGGGAACGAAGAGGATAAAACGGAGAGTCTCGATTACAAGGACCCCTGTAAAGCGGGTGAGTGCCTCTGCGGGGCGGGACGTCCCCAGGGGTGGCGGTGGGAGCTCACCTGTTCCCTCCCCGGCCCCTCGCCGCCCCTCCTTCTCTCCCCTCCTTTTCCTTCCCCTCCCCACCCCGATGGCAGCCGAGTGGCCGGGACTTCTGTGCGGGTGGGATCCTGTGCCAAGCGTGCGTCCTCTAGTTTGGGTAAAACGTCCCGAGTTTCGGACCCCCCTCCCTCTCCCCCAGCAAAACGAAACAAGTCGTAAGTAGAGCTGGCTGCTGGAGGTTTTAAATACCAACACGCAGCGCGCTTTGTGCGTCCGGAGGGGACGACACCTCCTCTGTTCCGGGCGCGGTTCCCCGGCGTTCGCCTAAGACCCAGTGGGCAGAGTTCCCCAAAAGGTGGGTGGAGATGGCATCGCTACTTCGGGACACCTTTGCTCCTTCTTTGGCCAGGAATTTCAAGGGTGGGTTCCAGGCTAGGGGATTGTCACTTCTAGATGAGATTCGAGATGCATTTGCCCACTTAACCCTTAAAAAAATGTTTTTCCAAGTTGCTACCCAATTCAAACTTGTGTCTTCCTGCGAACACCCCTGGGAACTGCAATCGGACCCGCTCTGAGCTTCTCACCTCCGGTTCTCGGAGTGCCTGGGTCTTTCCCCTCCCTTTCACTAGACTCGCGCCTTTGCGCCTCCCTCCTCCAAACCCGGTGGCGCTTCCCTCCCGCCCGCCGCCTGAGGTCGGAACCCCGCGTGCAGTTGCGGGGTACCACGTGAGCGCAGCGCCCCGGGGCGCCCAGGCCTCCTGAGCTCGGCTTCCGCCCAGTGTGGACTCATAACTAACTTTGGAAAGAAGGTCACAGGGGTTGTTGGACGCTGACTTGGTAGCATCTTTGTAAGCAGAAGGCGCGTCTGGTCTCATTGCAAGAGGCTGGCGTGGGCGTTGGCCAAGGGTATGGAAGAGAGTGGATAGAGTATGCACGATACCACCCACATACCGCCCACCCTGCCTGCCTCTCAGAGTCTACGCAGGGTTGGTAGGTGTGGCTGCAATCTCTTCCTTGCATAGCTAGGTAAACCTTATTCAATTCCTCGTGGGCCTGAAGGAAGGAGACCTGTACTCAAGAGAAGGAAAATGCTGGAAATTCCCTAGTTAATTTTTACCTGTGATGAAACGTTGCTCTGACAAGCAGGGCATGTGCACGGCGACGTTTGTGTCCTCAGATCTGTCTGGGTGCGCCCTTGATGCAGATTTTTCATCAAAACTCAGAGTGGTTTCCTGAGAATTGGCGTTCTGGAACTCAGAATTCTGATTTAATTCGATTGCACTCATCGGTTCTCGCCTGTCACCTTTTTATTTTTATACTTTTATTGGTGCGTTATGGTCTCACATCATAATGTAGGTCGTAGTGATAGTGACATACATGCACACATCGCCTACCACCTTTAACAATCTGTTTTCTCACCCCAAGTTTCTTGGGTCTTCCCTGATGGTTTGGACTAGGGGAAGACACCTTTCTGCTGTGGTGGGTGATTAGTGTCTGAGCAACTCCCTAAAAGTACTTCTTGGTAGGAAATCTGTTTCGGACAATGTTTGCAACTTAAAAATTTTGCACTTCTTGTTTGTGGTAAGGTATAAATGAAGTTACATTATTTATAAAAGTTGTCTAGAAAAACGTCTGTTTTGATGCTCTGTCGTGTGAAAGATCCAGGCAGCTATCAACACAAGGTATTTGCACCATGTATATTTAAATATGCCTCAAGTATAGATGTTTATTTTCCTCAGCAAATCAACATGTAAGGCAAAGAAAACATGCTAATAGCATTTATTTTTATTTCTTCTTCAACACTTTTGTTTTCTTTTTTGTGGTATTGGGAGATTGAACCCAGAGGCAGTCTACCTCTAAGCTACACACACCAGCCCTATTTTATTTTTATTTTGAAACATGGTCTCACTAAGTTGCTGAGGGTCTTGCTAAGTTGCTGAGGCTGAACTCGAACCTGTGATCCTCCCATCTCGGCATCCCAAGTCCTGGGATTACAGGCAAGCTCCACCATATCCATTTCTGGCTGATACTGGTTTACTGTTGAACATAGCTATTGAAATTAAAACACAAAAACATCTTTGAATGGATTCTTACTCTTATTTCTTCCTTGTCTTTGAGTAGAAAAGGCATATCTGGGAGTTCCTGTGTCTGTTTGTATATGTGGTGAGAGAGGAAATAAGAATGGCCCAAGTGGAAGGCTAAGAAGTATGCATAGAATCTGAGATCGCTTTTAAAATGACCTACCTTAGCTGGGCATGGTGACACAGGCTTGAAATCCCAGTACTTGGGAGGCTGAGACGGGAGGATCCATGTTCGCGGCCAGCCTCAGCTACTTAGTGAGGCCCTTTGGCACTTAGTGAGACCCTGTTTCAAAATAAAGAATAAAAAATAGGGCTGGGGGTGTAGCCCGGAGGTAGAATGCCCCTGGGTTCAATCCCCAGCACCAATATATACGTTTTAAATGTAGTGAAATTAACCAGGTTGACTAAAGAGTGGCAAGATCTTGGTGTCTCCTCTTGGGCACTGTATATGACAAATAAAAGTTGTAATTACAGGAAAAACATGAATACACTGAAATCCCACACAAGAGTCAAAGCAGGTGGCTGAAGTAAGCAAGGGGAGGACGTGTTTGTGAGATAACACACAAAAGTAGAGAGGAGGTGCTTTCCCGATGGCCAGGGCACGGCCGCCCTTTTCACACAGCAGTTGGAGGGCAAGGCTGCTGGAATGAGAGGCCCTTTCTGAGGGTTCCTCGGACGACACAGAGGCTCCATGTCATACAGGCAAACACAGCTCTATGGTTTCAAAGCACATTGGAGAACATCGTTTCAACTGCTGTTCACAGAAACCCACTAGGGGTTTGTTAATCTTCCTGTTACACAGATAGGAAAACAGATGCTGACTGAGTGAGAGGCCTTTAAGATTGCCTAGAACTTGGAGGGCGCAGTGGCGCTCTCCTGTAATCCCAGTACTTGGGAGGCTGAGACAGGAAGATCACAAGTTTGAGGACAGCCTGGACAATTTAGTGAAACCCTGTGTCAAAATAAAAAAAAATCGAAGTCGGCCGTGGTGGCGCATGCTTGTAATCTCAGTACGTGGGAGGCTGAGATGAGGATTACAGGTTCGAGGCCAGCCTCAGCAATTTAGTAAGGCCCTCTGCAAGTTAGTGAGACCCTGTTTCAAAGTAAAAAATAAAAATAGGACTGGGCATGTAGTTCAGAGGTAGAATTCATCTGGGTTCAATTTCCAGTACTGCAAAAATAAATTAAAAAATATTGAAGCTGGGCGTGGTAGCACGTGTTTGTAATCCCAGTATTTGGGAGGCTGAGACAGGAGGATTACAGGTTCCAGGACAGCCTCAGTAATGTAGCAAAACTCTCAGCAACCTAGACAACCTAGAGAGACCCTGTTTCATAAAAACAAAAACATAAAATGGGTGTAGCTCAGAGGTAGAAGGCCTCGGGGTTCAATCCCTAGGACCATACAAACACACACACCAAAAAAAAAATTAAAATAAAAAATTGAAAGGGCTGGAGATGTAGCTTAGTGGTAGAGCATCCCTGGGTTCAATTCCCAGTACTACACACACACACACACACACACACACACACACACACACTACCTTGAACTTAATTCCAGGTCTCCTTACAGCAAAGTCTGGCTGTATTTAACAATCACATGGCATTCTAAGCTGGTCTTCCTTGAAATGCAAACAATAGAAATTCCTCCAGGTTTACCTGGAGTCCTGACTAAGAGCGATACAGTTACTTTCATATTCTGATATGGGCAACGTGACTCAGGAGAATAGTTTCATATTTTCCAAATGCAAATCCTTGAGGACAGAGATTATAAGTTTTTTAAAGTTTATCACAAGGATGGATTGTTGGCTTAGCACCATTAGGAATCTAACAGATTCTAGTATCATCTCAGTATCTATAGACGGTTATAGTCTCTTCCGCAAATGAGATCAAATGCATATCTCACAAGGAGAAGTATTCTCAACTATAATTTGTTAAAAACGTGTACCATCCTGAGTATATTTGTGAAGGAGAATACAACTGCATACCTATCAGAATTCTGATTTCAAGTTTGTGAAGTTCTAGGACAAATGGAGCTTACATTCATTTGATTGAATTTTGATTCAGTCATGACTGTGTATGTAAAGGTAGGTGATTCAATGCAGTCCAGCGTCAGATGTATTAACATAACCAAATCCATCAGGACAGAACATAGGTTCTTTATTCTGCACAAGTAGATGATACAGGAAGATGCAGCTACTTCTAAGGAATGTCTGGTTGACTTTCTCCAGTACAGTCCACGGTCGTCTGAATATGCAATCAGATTTCTCTTAGTGTCTGGAGTTCAGAAGGGTCCCCAGGGACTCTGGGAAGCTGATGCTGCAGGAGCTCCTCTTAGAGCAGGATTGAGGTGTCCTGTTTCACTGTTGTGCCACAGCAATGAGTATTAATCTGAGGATTAATACCTGCGAAGCGTCTGGGTAAATTCAGGTTACAAGTTAATCTTCTGCCAGATTTGTGTAGCGATTACCTAGAGAATCAGAGACCTGATGAACTAACTGTCTTAACACAATCCTCCTTCTCAAACCTTCCTCCCTTCCTTCTTTCTTTCTTTTTTTTTTGTAGTTAAAGAATATTAGGATATTCTCTTTTTTTTTTTGTAGTTAAGACTATTAGGAAACTTCAGGCAACTAAAAACACACTATCTAGTAATGGGAATTGACTAAATTCATATTCTGAATGCTAAGAGGAGACTTAGAGGACCGATGAAGGAAAATGTTGGTCAGAAAGGTTTCCTGATTCTCTGCAGACACAGGAGCACCCTGGGGAATAAAAAAGACTTTCTACCTTGAAGCGCCTGAGTCAATGATTTATTTTTCTCTTGGATAAAACCCAAGCATGATTAAGGGTCAGCGAATGCAAGGTTGAATTTGCCCTTTGAGGAGCATTTGCAAGCCTGTTTGTGTAGGAACAGGCATTTGGCATCCTAGAAACTTCCTTCTGCTTTTCTTTTTAACCAGTGTCCTCGTATACTGGATCTTGAGGGTAATTTTTGTAAGTTCATCATTTGTAGGTAAGATGGTATCATTATTTCTGTCCTCAGTGTTGTACTTTCTGGCTGGGTTGGCCACCTCTTGGGGATGGCATTTCAGAACTCGATGCTCAACTCTGTGTTGACTTTATTCCATCATAATTTTAAGCACCCAAGCATTTATTTCTCAGTCAACCCCTCTCTAGACTGCCAAGCTCTCCGTTAAAAAAATGCATTTCATAGAGCTGCTTCTCCTTACCAGTCTCTTCTGTTTTAGTTTTTATTACTCAGGTTTTGATTTTTTTCCCCCTCCTTCTGCCTCTGGTGCCAATTTGGAAGTGGCCAAAATACAGTTTTTGCAGAAGGGATGCATCAGGCAACCTACCCTGTATACTTGAACCCTGTTCTTCATTGGCCTGTAGTAATTCTTTAGCCCTTGACTTGAGGATCTATGATCATGTCGGTCCATATATGGCAGTTACTCTTAATAAGTATGACAAAGAGAAATTATTTTTTCTTGAATATATTCCCTTGGACTAAGTCAGATCTAAAACCCCTTTTTCTTTTCCTTTCCTTTCCTGTGTTTACACAGACTCCTGAGCTCTTCCTACTTTTTGTTGCTGAAGAGGATGATGTTATTTGCAAATTAGTCAAAACCTAATTGGATTATTATTATTAGTAGTAGTTTTTGCTATTGAGTTAAGTTCCTTATATAGTCTGGATATTAACACTTGCCGATGTATAGTTCGTGAATTTTTTCCACATTCTATAGATTATCTTTTCGCTCATTGGTTATTTTCTTTGCTATGTGAAAGCTATTTAGTTTGATATAATTCCATTAGTCTATTTTTTCCTTTGCTGCCTGCACCTTTACATTCTGGTCCAAAAAAGTCTTGCCCAGATCAATGTTAATAGTGTTTCCCTTGTGTTCTTTTCTAGCCCTTCCTTCCTTCCTTCCTTCCTTCCTTCCTTCCTTCCTTCCTTCCTTCCTTTTTTTCAATACTGGGATTGAACCCAGGGTCTCATGCATTCTAGGCAAGAACTCTACCATTGAGCTACATCTCCTTCCCTTTTTATTCTGAGACAGGGTCTTTGCTAAGTTGCCAAGACTGGCCTTGAACTTGGGATCCTCCTGCCTCAGCTTCCCAAGTAGCTGGGATTAGAGGCATGCACCACCTTGCATGGATTCTTTTAGTAGTTGTATAGTTTCTGGTTTTACATTTATATCTTTGATCCATTTCGAGTCGATTTTTTCTATATGGTGTGAGAGAGGGGTCTTGTCTCATTTTCCCACATGTGGATGTCGTTTTCCCAACACCATTTATTGAGGAGTGTGTTCTTGCCCAAATACATATTCTTGGGCCAGAATTCTTGGGCCTTTGTTGTGAATCATTTGGCTGTAGGTGCATGGTTTTATTTCTGGGTTTTCTACTCAGTTTTGTTGGTCTATGGGTTTAATTTTGTGCCAGTAGCATGCTATTTTGGTTACTAGAGCTTTGAAGTGGAATACTGTGATTCTTCCAGCTTCATTCTTTTTGCTGAGACTGTTTTGCCTATTCTGGGTCTGTTGTAGTTCCATGCAAATTTTAGGACTATTTTCTATTTCAGTGAAGTATGACATTGGCATTTTGGTAGATATTGCATTAAATGTGTAGATTGCTTTGTGTAGTATGAACATTTTAGCAATATTAATTCTTCTAATCCATGAAAACGAATAATCTATCCCTTTGTGTACTCTTTTCAATTTAATTCATCAGTGTTTTGTAGTTCATTCTAGAAACCTTTCATCCCTCTTCTTAGTTCATGTAATAATACATGGAATCTTTATGGTTTCTGTTCAAATAGGTGCTTATTTAGCCCTATTGTTTTTAATGTAGGCCTCTTTAGTCTACAGTGGAACAATTAAAGGTATGTAAAAGCCTAGGAAAGACTTTTTGAAAAAGTTGACATATATATAATTCAACCACTTTTCCTCTTATTCTCATGATGGCTTACATATATATATGTGAAATATATATGAAAGTAATATATATTATATGTATAGTTTTTTTCTACAGAAACTGTATTGTCTTCCCCATTGTATATGTATAGGATATGTATGTATCCTATTTTTAAATATCTTAGCAACTTTTCCTGATGCAAACTTGAAACTCACTGGCCTGTAGTTAAAAACATATTCTTTGCAAACCTTCTTTTGACTAATAGTCACAGTAATAATCCTTTAGGCCTCTCAGTCATTGTGGCCCCGAAATAGTAACTTGCTGGAAAGAGCCTTTAAATTCTTCTGGGACTCAGGTAGATAGAATCAAGGGCTGGTGTTTTTCTATATCATTCATTTTAGAATATTATCTATTGTTCTCATAGTGCCTTAGACTCATGTGCTTAAACTACTTAAAACAGGGACCCTGCCTAAGTTTTTCTAAGAATGCTTAGAAGAGACAGAGGAACATAATCCATTCAAATGAAGCTTTGCACATCCTGCTGGGACCATCTGGTGTCTGGGGAGGTGGTGGTGGTAGTGGGGGCTCGGTTGCTGCCCTCAACGGTGGTAGGAACACCCTCTGCAGCAAGTTGAGCTCAGGGCGAGGCTGGGGCTATGCCAGGGCTCAGGTACCTGGCAAGATTCCTGGGGATGCAGGATTTCATCTTCTGGAAGGTTCTGGAATTCTCATATACTTCTTTGACATTCTCAGATCTGGAATTAATTGTGGACATATTCTTCCTAAATTAAGGAGGAAAGAATCTTCTCCCGACTTGGATACAATGGAGCAATTTAGAAATATGGCTTTGGTGGGTTTATTTCCTTTAGTTATCTGTTGAATAATAACACGTTGGGAGGAAAAAAATTTAAAAAAATTTCTTCTAGCCTCAAGGTTATGGAATGGATTTCATAGAATGTGTTCTTTCCCAGAAAGCAGGAGGAGGGAATCCCTTGTTTATTTATTTAGTTCTTGCCATTTTCAGCCCTGGAGATGGGATATTGACTATTGGATTCTGAGTCATTGTGGGCTAATGGACTGCTTGTTTTTTCAGCCCCTTACAAAATGCATGCTTATCCTGTCAAGCTGTTTTAAAGAGTTCAACTATATATTTGTATTCAGGAGTATTGTAAATTAGGTGTTAATTGAAATCCAGAAAGTGAACCAAGGAGGTGTTTATCTTACTCAGCTCTCCTCTTGCAATTTGCATTTATAATTTAAACTAAAATCTCTACTATCGATCTTATCTTTAAGATTTCTTAAATAATAGTAATTATAAAAAAGTCAAAAGCATACATTAAGTAGGTCAGAAGTGCCTCCAAATATATTATCTTTCCCAAACAAAATCCCATTTCATGCATTGGGATGCTGTACAAAACACTCAAGTCAGTGTTTAAAAAAAGACTGCAACCGTTTTTTAACACTGTGCCATTTTACCAATGAGAGGAGTCATTATGGAGATGGAGATAAAAGCCATATATTTTCCATCAGCATTTGATATCTTCAGTGTTGCTGAGTTTCCTGCTGATGCCTCTTAATTGGTGTGATGGGGGCGGCGGGGATGGAGGGGCAACAGGGTGCAATCTTTTGCTCATTCCTAACATTTCTTATCCATGTCCAACTGTCAGCACCTGGGTGTGGACCACAGAGTCGCCTCCACTGGCTCCTGGCCTGGTTGCTGGTATCAGCGTCTTCTGAGTTCTCTCTCTGCCCACGAGTAGATTGGAAGTGTTTCTCGGGATAATCTCAGGTTCTTGGGCAGTGTTAGAAACCTCACTGGCATCAAGTCGGTTGCTGGACCATCCTGAAAGGGCAGAACTCTGTTCCTCTCTCCTGATCTTTTTCTCACCACAAATGCCTAGTAGCTGAGGGTCTGTGGTTATTTTGTGTTTTGTAGTCAGATGACTGTGTTTTAAGACGAATATATGCAGTCATATATCCTTATATGAACAAAACGATATTTTAGCCAAGGACAGATTGCATATATGACAGTGGTCCATAGATTATATCCCCTAGTGATGTTGTAGCTGCCGTAGTTTGCATAAGTATATGCTAAAATGTTTGCACAACAAAATCCCATAGTGGCGCTTTTCTCAAACCATATTGCCATCATTAAGGGACCCATGACTGTATCTCCTGAACTAGAAACTAAAGCCTTTAAAAAGCCCCAGGGAGCCAGGCGTGGTGGCGCATGCTTGTAATCCCAGTACTTGGGAGGCAGAGATCAGAGGATCCGGGTTCGCGGCCAGCCTCAGCTACTTAGTGAGGTCCTCTGCAACCTCGTGAGACCCGGTTTCAAAATAAAGTATAAAAAATAGGGCTGGGGGTGTAGCTCGGAGGTAGAACCCCCCTGGGTTCAATCCTCAGTACCGCAATAAATAAATAAATAAATAAATAAATAAATAAAAAATAAAATAAAAAAGCCCCAGGGAGGAACACTGGGAATCATTAGGAAATAGCCAAGTGGGTAACATTCCAGAGAGTGGGTCCTGGGATCCCTTGTACCTCCCATATCTGAGAAATATCTCCAAGATTCATGACATAATAACACAGTTCACATTTTCACATTAAAGAAACTCTAGTCTCTTGTCTCCACCGTATCCGCATCAGTTAACACTGTCATCTCTTTTGGACACACGAGGAAACTGAGACTCAGAAAGGTCCTCACAGATGGCACGTGGGGAGAACTTGAACCCCACTGCTGTGCTCCAGGTGTCTTCCTCTCACCAGATCCCACACTGGCCCTCCAGCCAACATGAACAGAGTAAGACTGTCCATTGAAGAGATGGGTTTGTGCCTTGGGAATCCAGCCATTATGAGTTTTGTTAGTGAGAATACATCATTCTTGAATTTTATAAGCCATATCCTGTATTACCAGAGTAAGAGCAGTACTTTTCAATTGCTTGGGAGAAAGTGCAGGCCCTCCTCTCTTTTGAAAGCATACTCGCTAAGTGTGAGCAGGTACAAACTAAATACCCTAATTAGGCATGAGACAAAAATACATATAGCTAGTTTTTTATTTTTGTTTTTCTAGTGCTGTGGATTGAACCCAGGGGCCTTCTACCTCCAAGCCACACCCCCAGCCCTATTTTATTTTTTATTTGGAAACAGGGTCTCACTAAATTTCTGAGAGCCTCCCTGCGTTGCTGAAGCTGTCCTCAAACTTGTGATCCTCCTGTCTCAGTCTTCCAAGTACCGCACCTGCTTATAACTTGTTTTAATAGAGTTACATAGTTGAGTGCTCAGTAGTGTAGGGAAGACACTACTATGTGTTGCTCCTGGTACATAAATTGTGAAAGCCAGGCATGGTGGTGCATACCTATAATCCCAGTACTTGGGAGGCTGATACAGGAGGATCGCAGGTTCGTAGCCAGCCTCAACAACTTAGAAAGACCCTCAGCAACTTAGTAAGACCCTGTTTCAAAATAAAATAATAAAACAGGCTAGGGGTGTAGCTCAGAGGTAGAACTCCCCCTGGGTTCAATCCCCAGTATCACAGATAGATAGATAGGTAGATAGACAGATAGACAGACAGACAGATAGATGATAGATAGATAGATAGATAGATAGATGATAGATAGATGATAGATAGATGATAGATAGAGATAGCAGGCTTCCCTTGGCTACGAAGGCAGAGTTGAATTAGATTTGAGTAGAATTCAGTCATTGGTCTCCCATTACTGGCACAGGCTGACATTTTGAGTGGTAAAGTGTTGATTCACACTTTAGGTTTGCTCTGTGGGTCCTTGAATTCCTGATTCTAAGCCCATGAAGAGTGTGATAGACACCCTTTCCAAGGCAGGCCATGGAGGAGAGGGGCCTGCAGTGTGTATTATGTGTGTAAATGGTGTGTGAATGCCTTTGAGAAAACAGGCTGCTGTGCAGATACTTAAATAACTTCATGTTTTTCAATCCTAACTTGTTTAAAAGCCCTAAAGTCAAATGCTTGAAAACTTTTAGGAATAATAGGGTCAAATAAAGTTCTTGGAAGTCTAGTCTAGTTTCCTAAGAGTAGGAAGTCTGGCACACTTAAAATATGTATTATATGTAATGTCGACTACATTATAACTTTTTGAAGAAATGCACTACTTTTAGCAAACTGCCATGTTTTCTAGGAGGAAGAATTTCTGCTATACTTCTTCTCTAACACATGGGTAAGAACAAAATCTGGTAAAACAGGCTCCTCTTGCTTGCCTCCTTTTCTAAACCAAAGAATTAGAGGGATTTTTTCTTTTACATGTATTTTTTTCATTCCCAAAGAACAAATAGTATATATCTGGACCTGAGTGGAATGTGGCCAGCAGGCAATCCATCCCCAGGGCTGTGATAATTGGGATTTGCCATCTGGAATGGGTAACGGACGAAATGACCTAAATCAGGAGCCCTGTGTTGCCTTGTGTTTCTGTTGGGAAAGAGATTTGTGAGCAGTTTGCTGGGTGAACTTGTAACCAAAAGTTAACACAGAGAAAGAAGATACTGATTGTAGGGAACACCGCTGGTGTATTCTAGGATGAAAATATTGATGATAGGAACAGATATTTAGCATATGTAATGGAACTCAGAAGTAGAATGGGGCTTCATACACAAAACTGAATGCTTCAGAAACAAGTGTCCTAGCTGGGCGTGGTGGCGCATGCTTGTAATCCCAGTACTTGAGAGGTTGAGATGGGAGGATCGTAGGTTTGCGGCCTGCCTCAGCAACTTAGTGAGGCTCTCAGCAACTTAGTGAGACCCAGTTTCCCAATAAAATATAAAATAGGTCTGGGGGTGTGGCCCAGAAGTAAAAGTCCCCAAACAACAAGAACAACAAAAGTGTCCTGTAATACATCTTTTTTTTTCCTTTTTCTTTTTTGTAGTACTGGGGGGTTGAAGCCAGGGGTGTGCTTCCTCCCAGCTACATTTATTTATTATTTTTTATTTTGAAACAGGGTCTCATTAAGTTGCTGAGGGTCTCACTAAGTTGCTGAGACTGCACTTGAACCTGCAATCCTCCTGTCTCAGCCTCCCAAGTACTGGAATTACAGGTGTGTGTCACCATGCCTGGCTAATATATCTTTATTTTTATATTGAATGGCACTCATAGCTAATTGTTTTTAGATAATTTCATTTGTGTCATCTTGTGATAGATCAGAACTTGAATACTCCAGGTGACATCATGGTCTGTCTTTCTGTTTTTTACCCCCCCACACACACACTTTTTTTTTCGATATGGGCATATTTTAGCAAAATTGGCTTCAAAAATTATTGTTTAAGGGTTTCAAGGTGGCAGGATAATGATTTATTAAGAACTTAGGCTTTGAGTGAGATGGACATGGACTCTAATGCTGATACTCCCCACTTCCCACATATAATAACTGTTATTTTGGCAAGTGTTTTTAACCCTCTTATGCTCAGTTTTCCGATCTATAAAATGGAAATTGTATTATAATCCTCATCATGTTATTATAAGAATTAAATGAATATAAAGTACATATCACTTTGCCTGGAACTCAGGAAACACTGTTATTTTTATTCATAGTAATATAAATATATAGGCTGTAGAGGATTTTTTAAAAAATCACAACTACTTATTTGTGGGAAGATGATCTTTATAAAAACATTCGTGGGATAAAGGTCTCTTTTTCTTACTGTGCATAAAATACATTTCATTTTCAAGTACTCTAAAACTTGCAATCTTGAGAGGAAAAAACTCTCAAAAAGACCTTTTTGTTAGGAAAGATATCAGAGGTAACCAATGTAAACATTTTTATGTGTTATTCTTGATGATATACTCGTATGTCTCATGCTCAAAAGTATTGACAATTTTCAATTTACATTGACTAACGTGTGAATAAAATCCTGGCTATATAGTCTTTCAGGAGTTTCTGGTTGAGATTTCATTTGCCATCTGGACTGACTTGAAGAGCTCACACACTCATGATCCCCTGTTTACACAGAGCTAAGTGAGAGCACATGGCTTGAAGCTACAAATATTCATTAATTCACTGAACATTTATTGAACACTTACTGTGAATAAAACAGATTAATCCTTAGGGTTACAGAAATATGAAATAAGGTACAAGACGCTAGTCTTCCTCTTACCTTTTGCAAGTAGATAATGACTTATGTTTAATGGTTGTTTATATACTAATTACATAATTGTATGCTAAAGTTATTTCAGTTTAGCATTTGAAAGTCAATACTGTTATAAGTCATGGTAACCAGAATGTGTATTCTTATACATTTTTTTCTGGGTTTTTTTTCTTTACTCAAGATATATGAAGAATATAGCTTTGTGCCAAACATTAACAACTTTGAAGTATTTTGTGAACTTTGATAGTTGCAGTAGACTGGAATGTGATGTTACCAATAATTATGCAATTATTTGAAAGTGGTCTGTATTAGCAATCATGATTTCCCTGTTTCCTCCCAAACAGTTTGATTTTGAAATTTTGACATCATATTTTACCACATTATCGAACAGAGTACATTTCTCTTTTCCATGCTATATCCTTATCCTTAAATATATTTAAAGGTATGTGGTTCACTTTTTCTTTGTTTATAGGACAGGAGAAGCAAGAATAAATGGTAAAGTAAATTAAGTGAAAGGCTGTTCTTTTTACATGCATTGTTTGACTGTGGCTTTGTAAAGTAAATATAAGTTCTGCTTTCTTTAAATAAACCCACCTGAGTGGTGATATGGCAACTAGAAAACAAACTGAACTGTGAATCAAGAAACATAAATTCCAGGACTGGCTCTGCTTCCGTATTTGTGTGTAACCCTGGGAATATGGCTCGGTTTTGCTGGACATTGGTCTCTAGGGCTGGGAAATCTCTAAGGCTCTTCTAACCCTAATGTTCTCTGAATGCTGGTGTCTCTGTCATTGCAAGCAAGAAATTTCTCTGAAGTAGTACCAGGACCCTGAAGGGCCAGTGGGCTACACTGTCTACTGAGAGGAGAGGGAAGGCATCCATGCCTCCCCTAAACTCACTCTTTTTGTTTTTCTATGCATGCCTCTTCTTCTTTTTTGTGTTGAGTATTATTTTTTAGGTTAGAGAGTTTTATTATTTTATTTGAATTTTTTTCTTGATGCATTGTAATTGTACTTGATAGATTTATAGTGATAAATTCATATATGTATATAATATTATTTGGTTTGTTTCCTTCCCCATACTTCCCCTTTCCTTCTCCTTCTTCATCCCCCAAACCCCTTCCACTTCTCTCCTGGCCTTACTCTTAAATTTTCATGAGGTCCCTTTTCTTAACTTTTTTCTCTCTAGCTTCCATATATGGGAGAAAACATGTGGCCCTTGATTTTCTGAGTCTGGCCGATCTTACTTAGCATGATGTTCTCCAGTTCCATCCATTTTTTTCTGTAAATGGTTTCATTTTGTTTTTCTTCAAGGCTGAGTAAAGCTCCATTGTGTGTATATACCACATTTTCTGTATCCATTCTTCTGTTGACGAACACCTAGGTTGGTTCCATAACTTGGCTCTTGTGAACTGTGATGCTATAAAAATGAGTAGGTATGTATCATCACAGTATTCTGGCTTTAATTCTTTTGGGAAGGTTCTGGGGAATGGTATTGCTGGGTCATATGGTGGTTCCGCTCCCAGTCTTTTGAGGAACCTCCATAGTGATATAATCCCTTACATCTTTTCAGATCATAATGGAATGAAATTAGAAATCAACAGCAAGGAAAACTGAAGTCTTTTTTTGCTCAGCTCTCAGGTTCAACCTTCCAGCTGAATCATCGTAGCCACCAGGCTGTAGCTGCAATAGACCCTGCTGTTCCTGACTTACTTTTGCCCAACTTAGCCTTGAAAGCTGTTTCTTCCTAATTTCCCATCCTCTTTGCCCACCTGAATTCATCAGTTAAAAAAAAAAAAGATGTCGAAAGTGTGTCAAGGTATGTGAACCTAACCTGTGTTCTCAGAGCATGTTAGTGTAGCGGTACCATCAAAGTTGAAGATTGCTGGGTTGGAATTTTTCACAGGAGAGATGGTTTGTCTGTTGGGTGAGCACAACATGGACAGAGGGTGGCAAAAATCCAATCTTCTCAAGTTTGAGGTCAGCTTTCTTAATAGAACAAGAGATATTGGTAAGAAAACTGTAGGAAGCCGGGCGTGGTGGTGCACGCTTGTAATCCCAGTACTTTGGGAGGCGGAGACTGGAGCATCCGGGTTCGCGGCCAGCCTCAGCTCGCTCTCTCTCTCTCTCTCTCTCTCTCTCTCTCCCTGTCTCTCTCTCTCTACTTAGTGAGGCCCTCCGCAACTTCGTGAGACCCGGTTTCAAAATAAAGTATAAAAAATAGGGCCGGGGGTATAGTGTGGTGGTAGAACGCCCCTGGGTTCAATCCCAGGTACTGCAAAAAAAAAAAAAATAAAGAAAAAGAAAACTGTAGGAAAGATTTTTTCTGGTTTAAACCCTTTTAACAAATACATGACACATTAAAAGAGAGATACTTACGCGAATTAATCACTTGTACATAGCCTAGAAGATATCCTTACACTTGACACAAATGTATATTTTTAATTATCTCCATAAAATCAATTTCATAAACCTTCAGTTTATGTAAATTGTTTGTAAGGGATTACTCTTTGTTATGTTTACTTATTTGATATATTATATGCTGTTCAACTGAAGAGTCAAATTCTCAAATAAATCATTGCCAAAGGAAGTTCTATTTTTGAGGTTTGTGTAGTAAAAAAGAATGAAGTCCAATAGAAATTGGTACCATGCATTGAGGTAGAGTATTATAACTTAAAGAGCACTGGCTACTGTGTAGGAGACCATGTGGATCTTGGCTCATAGTGTTTAGTTATATTAACTAGATCTACTTACAATGCTTCTCAACTTAAGTCCTTTCATAATGATAGGGATAGTGATACCTAATTTATAAAACATTTAAGGATTAAATGCATAAGGTCTGGGTAAACTGATAGACTGTAAGATGTAAATGATGTAACCAATATTTTGCACCTGATATGTTTCAGGAATGTACTTGGAGAATAAAAATAAGGTGTGCTTCCTTACTGACAGGATTTCAATATCTATCAGGAAAAAGGGGAATGCCTACTTTAACTATCAATATGAAAGAACAATAAGCAAAATATTATGGTAGCATCAGTTACATCTGGGATAGAGAAGGCTTCTCACAGAAGGTGACAGTTGAGCTGGATCTTGCGTTTCTGTCATGTTTTTCCTGCTGAAAAGGTGGGGCAAAACTTTAGGGTCAAATAACTAAGATATATGCTGAAGCTGTGCAAGTTCATGACTTTTATAAAAGAATAGGAAATGGTAATTCAGTGTGGACAGGACAGGGAGTGTGTGAGTTTATGCTTTGGCAAGAAATGATTCTGGGAGATACAGTGCAAAGGATCTTTAAAGTTCAGGCTATGAACTCAATCCAACGGCAGTGAGAAGGGGGCTTCCTCAAAATTTAAAGCAGATTATTGACTCATTTACAGTTGCATTTTGTAAAGATGTGTAGGATAGAAAGGATGGTCTGGAGTATCTGGTGAAGGAAGTGATGGCCATGTGAGAGCTGGGAAGTTGTCAGCTCATAGCAAAGGTAGAGGCAAGCATTGATGAGCACTTGCATTTGGACCGTGTGTCAGTAGTTATAGAAAAGAGTAATCGGACTTAAGAGACTAGTGACAACCTACATAGCCCAAAGGTGATGGTAAAGAGAGTAAAACAAAAATAGGAGTCAAAGAGGACTTCTCCATACTTTAGTGACTGGATAGACAGTGATTCAAATGAGCGAGGTAAGAGACACTGAATAAACAAACAAACAAAAACTAGCAACAACAACAAAACAAATTTGTGTTTTGCAAAACCAATGAATTTGGTTTTGATCCTTTGACTTGCACGTAATTCTTGATGTTTGGTATTGAAGGTCCCCTCATGTTGTTCTTCAAGAGTGTATTGGTTACGTTCGGACTTTTGTATTCCGTATTAACTTTGAACTCAGCTTGTCAAATCTCACTGTTTATATTTTGATTGAAATCACATTGAATATATGGATTAATAAATGAATTAATTTATTTTTGTATCTGGCTTGTGAATATCAGTTTTTTTCATAGACTTTGACAGGCACGTTGTAATTATCCATCATAGTGAGATTCAATGTGATAGAAACATACGTGCACACAGCAGTTGGTGTCCTTCCCTCCAAATTCCACCCCCGTCCCCCTACTCTGTACATATTAGTGAGGTTGGTAGTGGTACCTTCATAAATGGACATAGCATTATTCAAACTGTTTTCTTTATCAAGCTTCTTTTTCTCCTCCCCACCTACCTCCCCTAATCTCCTTCCACTCTTCTGGTTTCTTTCCTCATTTTTCTGAAGTCCCTGTTAGAACTATTTTTATGATATTGAATCTCTGAATCCATGAATATGGTATATATCTGCATTTTTAGGTCTTTAATATTATTTAATAAATTAGATATTTTATCTGTAAAATTTTTACATTTTGAAAGATTTATTAATATATTTTGAATTTTTATGCCATGTGATATAATGTATCATTTAAAAGTTCTCTTTTTTCTTTTTTTATTTATTACATTTATTGGTGCATTGTAGTTATACATTTTGATAAGGTGTCCGGGTATCAGAAGCATGCATGCACACATTGCTCATTTAGCCCTCCCTCAAATCCCACCCTATTCCCTCCCGCCTTCCCTCCTTTCCGTGCTCAGCATAGTGATTGACTCTGATAAGCTTGTGTATATACATCGCATGCATTAGTGTATTTCCCTCTTACCACCTCCCATCTCCCTCACTTAGGTCTCCTTCTTTGCTCAACTAAAGTTTTCTCCTTCTTTATCTGGGGTCCCTTCTAAGTCCCCTTCTCCCTAGCTTCCACATATTAGGGAGAACATCTGACTTTTCACTCTTTGTGACTGACTAATCTCACTTAGCATAATGTTCTCCAGTTCACCCTGCAAATGATGTAATTTTGTTCTTCTTTATGGCTGCGTAAAATTCCATTGTGTACATATCCCATAGTTTTGTAATCCATTCATCTGCTGATGGACACCTTGGCTGGTTCCAAAGTTTGGCAATTGTGAATTGTGCAGCTATAAACAAAGACACACATGCATTAGTCTGGTAGTTTGGTTTCAATTTTTTGGGTAGATGCCTAGAAGTGGTATTGCTGGGTCATATGGTAGGTTCATTCCCATTCTTCTGAGGATCCTCCACACTGTTTTCCAAAGTGGTTGCACTAATTTGCAATCCCACCAACAGTGTATTAGAGTTCCTACTTCTCCACATCCTCACCAGCATTTGTTGTTGTTTGTGTTTTTAATGATTGCCATTCTTTTTTTTTTTTTTTTTT
>PVJS01032438.1:12079-22876 GCA_004027185.1 Glis glis | reverse complement strand
TTTGTTTGTTTTTTTTTTTTTTTGCAGTACTGGGGATTGAACCCAGGGGCATTCTATCTCTGAGCTACACCCCCAGCCCTATTTTATTTAATTCTTTATTTTATTTATTTATTCATTTATTTTTTTGCGGTACCTGGGGTTGAACTCAGGGGCGTTTTACCTCCGAGCTACACCCCCAGCCCTATTTTTTATCCTTTATTTTGAAACCAGGTCTCACTAAGTTGCGGAGGGCCTCACTAAGTAGCTGAGGTTGGCCGCGAACCCGGATCCTCTGGTCTCAGTCTCCCAAGTACTGGGATTACAAGCGTGCACTACCACACCCTCCAGCACATGCTTTTCATTATGGAAATCTCACACACAGAAGTGGGGTGTGAGGACCTGTCATGTAAACATCACCCAACTTCAGCAGCTATCAACTCATGACTAATCTCAAAGGATGATGCTTTCCATTAAAAGAAAAATCTAGAAGTTCCCTTGTCTCAAGTTTTCCTGCAAATTTGTTTGCCCACTCGCAGTGACCAGTCATCTCAGGTGTGGGTTGAAGCTGCTAACTCAAAAAGGCAGAGAATCAGAAATTCAGAGCTAAACTGATAATCTTTACTAGTACTGTGCACACATGGACAAAATATAAAATGCTTAACAACTCTCTGCATGTGGCTAGATGTTGGATCTGATATAAAAGCTGAACATGTTTTTGAAAACATCGTGCCACGGTCCCCAGGGCTATGAAATGGATGCTTGAACATTGGAGACTCCCCTAGAAGTTATAACCTCTCATAACAAGTATGCCCATTGCCCTAAACTCCTGTCAGAAAACACACGCCTTGATCTTCCCAGAATCGAGGGATGCGTAAACATGCTCAGGATTTTGTCCACACCTCAATGCGCCACCTGGGATGCAGGGAGACAGTCAGGGCTGGGATCGACATCAAGCCATCCCGGAATCTTCTTTGTTCATTGGCCACTATGTTGTCACGTGAAATGGCAACATGTTTGTCTTAGTCCATTTTCTATTGCTATCACAAAATACCCGAGGCTGGGGAATTTATTAAGAAAAGAGACTCATTTGGCTCGCAGTCTTGGAGGCTCGTGGTTGAAGACCAAACAGCCCCACCAGTTGACACCTGGTGAAGGTGTCATGATGGGTGACACCGCAGTAATGGAGAGTGGGCACAAGAGGAAGCCCGAGGCAGTCAGAGGCCTGGCTTGCTCTTTTTATAACAATCGGCTCTCACAGGAATGAACTAGTCCCACAAGAACTACATTAATCCTTTCCTTTTTTTTTTTTTTTGCGGTACCGGGGATTGAACCCAGGGGCGTTCTACCTCTGCGCTACACCCCCGGCCCTATTTTTTATACTTTGTTTTGAAACCGGGTCTCACGAAGTTGCGGAGGACCTCACTAAGTAGAGAGAGAGAGACAGGGAGAGAGAGAGAGAGAGAGATCTGAGGCTGGCCGCGAACCCGGATCCTCTGGTCTCCGCCTCCCAAAGTACTGGGATTACAAGCATGCGCCACCACGCCCAGCTACATTAATCCTTTCTGAGGGCCATGCCCACAATTACCTAATCGTGTTCCATCAGTCTCCCCTTCTCACAGGTCCCTCCACCCCAACACAGCCACACTGGAGACCGCGCTTCCTTGACACGAACCTTCGAAGAACACACTCAAGCCGCGTCCAAACCATAGCGCTGCCCCTTCTGGGTGCTTCTTTGCAGCTAAAGTTTGCTTCCTCTCTGTCGTCTTCTATTTTGAACCATTTTTTTCTCCCCTAGTCATCATATTAGGGGGTGAGCTGAGACCCTGGCCCCAGCTTTGACTTCAGTTTTGGTGGGAAGGATAAGGGCACCTGCTGGATTTCCTCCTCCTGCCCCTCCCTCCGCCCGAGCTTTGCTCCAGTTATCTGCCATGTCACAAACTCACCCAACCCAGTTGTGCCGAAGAATCATTTTATAATAAAATTTTCCAGGTGGGGAATTCAAGCATGGCTTGTCCCCTGGGCTTTAGAAAGGGCGGGGGACAGCGCTGGGCACTGGACTGTGATCGTGTGCCTGCGTCCTTGGCTGGGTTCCAGGGTTGGGATGTGGAGATGGCTTTCTGTCACTTCCTCACTCTTAAGATAGTAGCTGGCTGGGATGTAGGGGACAGCGAGAGATTGACAAGCATCTGTCCGCCCTTGCAGCTTCTCCAAAGCTGGGACTTTGGTGGCTCAGGAATGACAGACTTAGTGTCGTCCAGTTCTTCAAACCCTGCAACTGCCTGGGTGTGGTGGCACAAACCTGTAATCCCAGTACTTGAGAGGCTGAGACAGGAGGATTACAGATTTGAGGGCAGCCTCAGCAATTTAGGGAGATGCTCAGCAACTTACCAAGACTCTGTTTCAAAATTAAAAAATTAAGCCGGGCGTGGTGGAGCATGCTTGTAATCCCAGTACTTTGGGAGGTGGAGACCGGAGGATCCGAGTTCGCGGCCAGCCTCAGCTCTCTCTCTCTCTCTCTCTCCCTGTCTCTCTTTCTCTCTCTCTCTACCTAGTAAGGCCCTCCGCAACTTTGTGAGACCCGGTTTCAAAATAAAGTATAAAAAATAGGGCCGGGGGTGTAGCGCGGAGGTAGAACGCTCCTGGGTTCAATCCCTGGTACTGCAAAAAAAAAAAAAATTAAAAAATTAAAAGGGCTGGGGTGTAGGTCAGAGGTAGAACACCCCTGCATTCAATCCCCAGTACCAAAAGAAAACAAACAAACAACAACAGTAAAATCCCTGAAGCTGGGTTCCCACGGTCGGTGTCCCGGAACAGGAGGCAGAAGCGCACACCTCTGTGGCCTCTGCCTGGAAAGTGTCACTTCTGTTTGGCCAAAGTGGTCACAGATACCATCGTCAGTCCAACCCCCTCTTTTTCAATTGAGCACGGTACAGTCAATGAAATGCAGAAGCCAAGACAGAGCCAAAGATTTCCCTCCTCCTGATACTGAGTTGAAGTGCAACATTTTTTCCTGCTCCATGTACTGAAACATACAATACACAGTCGTGGGGGTGGATTATGCAAATGTTGGGCTCTTTGGGTGAGTGGTCCCTGAGAGCAGCTGCTCTGGATAACCCTGTAACTCCAGGCATTTTTTAAATTATTATTTTGAAAACGGGCTTCTCTTAAGTTGCTGAGGTTGGCCGCAAACCTTCGATCCTCCTGTCTCAGCCTCCCAAGCGCTGCGAGTGCAGGCGTGCGCCACCGTGCTGGCATCCAGGCATGTTTAGTTTTATGTAGATTAGTTGGTAATTTCCAGTTTATCTCCCAACCAACCCAGAAAGGAAACCCATTTAGAATGTGTTCCATGACAGAGCAGACAGCCGTGTGATGCTCAAAGGCTTCTGGGATGAGAATTATTTTATTCTTCCATATCTGCAGTTTCATATGTACAGAAGGATAAGAGTATGGGAATGTACCAAAGGATAAAATTTCCATTAACGCTATGTCACCTGGAACACGTGTTTTCCCAGGATGCCGAGAAGCGACACAAGCAGCCATCTGCCACGGGAGAACCTTCACTATCACCGAGTCCTCTGAGAGGTCAGCACCGCAACCGCTGCTGCTTCTGTTGGCAGCACCTACAAAAACACGTCTCGTGTGCACCACGTTCATTTAGACTCTGATGCATACAGTTTTTAGTTTCATTTTATTTTCAATTGACCAAAATAATTGTACATATTTTGGGGGTACAATGGGGTGGTTAGGTAAATATACACATCAGGTAACAAATGATCCAATCGGGGAAATTACCACATCCGTCATCTCCAAGATGTATCATTTCTTGCTGCATATGTTTTTGTTTGTTCTTTTATTTATTTATGTATTACACATAATTATTTTTCTTTCTCTCTTTCCATTCCTTTTCTTTTTAAAAATTTTTAAAATCCTTTTTAGTGCATTGTAATTACAGGCATATTTTCCTCCAGATCTCACCTCCTCTCCAGCTTTGCCCTGAACATGTTAGTGAGATGGGGGAGGGAAAGGAGAATTGATGAAAGGAAATATTCACATAATTCTATGTCTTCTCCTTCTTTCTTTCTTTTTATTTTGTACTGAGGCTTGAACTCTGGGCATTCTACCTCTGAGATACACCCCTAGCCCTTTTTATTTATTTATTATTTATTTTATTTTGAAATAGGGTCTCGCTAAGTTGCTGAGGCTGGCCTTGAACCTGAGATTGTCCTGCCTCAGTCTCCCAAGTACTGTGCCACCACACCCGGCTCCATTCTTTGAAACAGGGTCTTGCTAAGTTGCTGAGGTCCTCGCCAAGTTGCTCAGGCTGGTCTTGAGCATGCAATCCTCCTGTCTCAACCTCCCAAATACTGGAATTACAGGCATGTGCCACCACACCCAGATTCTTTTCTCTTTTTCTAAAGGGGTGGACTGAACCATATCTAGTTGTTTCTAACAAGTTTAAAAAAAAAACTTTGAGAAATAATAAAAACAAAATGCCAATGTTTAAAAAAAAGTTTTATGGTGATAAAAATTCTTACTCCTCCAAGCAGCTTTATCTGCCAATTTTTTGAAGAGCCTCTCTAAAAATACTGCTTCTGTTTTATATACAGACATTATACATGTGTATTCATGCACACACGTCTCTGATTTCTTTTTTATATATATATATGGGGATTGGACTAGAAGAAAACGTACACAATTCTGTACATTACTCTTTCTTTTTCTGTCTTAATCATTTTTGGAAATCATCTCATAAATTTTGTGATCACCCTGCAAAAGCAGATTCCCCACCCAAAATGTGGTTTTGACCTTGAGACTGGGAGTCCCCACCCAGCGAGACAGTGCGAGGAGATTCCTTACCTACGTGACTGCAGGGGAGCAGGGGCTTCAATACAGACTCAAATGGCTCTAAGGTCAGGGCCTAACTCAGGCCCTGAGATTGGCTTGAGTGTTTGTTTATTGTGGTGGGCTGGCCTGGGACAGGGGCTCCTGGGAAGGCAGAGGCTCCTGTGTGGTTCTAATTTCTTGCTGATGTCAGAGGGGGAACATCTGGGCTTTCTTAGCTTAAGATGGAGGCTTAGAAGTTATCAGCTGTCAAACATGTACAAACTGGACCTCCTTGTCTCATAAATGCTTACCATTCTTTGCAATTTATTCATTCATTCATTTAATACTGGGGCATTCTACCTCTGAGCTACACCCTGCCCCTCCTTTTTTGGAAATAGGTTC
The DNA here is from genome assembly GCA_004027185.1 of Glis glis. Classification (NCBI taxonomy): domain Eukaryota; kingdom Metazoa; phylum Chordata; class Mammalia; order Rodentia; family Gliridae; genus Glis; species Glis glis. The sequence goes on along the minus strand of PVJS01032438.1, from coordinate 17,671 downwards.
TCTTTTAATCATTTTGTTTTGTTTTGCGGTACCGGGGATTGAACCCAGGGGCGTTCTACCTCCGCGCTACACCCCCGGCCCTATTTTTTTATACTTCATTTTGAAACCAGGTCTCACGAAGTTGCGGAGGGCCTCACTAGGTAGAGAGAGAGAGAGGAGAGAGAGGGGAGAGAGAGAGAGAGAGCTGAGGCTGGCTGCGAACCCGGATCCTCCAGTCTCTGCCTCCCAAGTACTGGGATTACAAGCGTGCGCCACCACGCCCGGTTTTTGAAATAGTTTCTCGCTAAGTTGCCAAGGCTAGCCTGAACCTGTGATCCTCCTGCCTCAGCCTCCCAAGTCCTGTACACTGCACCCAGCATTTTAAAGATGCTTCTTGATTAACTTCTTACTTTTCATAGAGTGAACAGCGCCAGGCGCCCACCCCGAGAGCCTGGCAGCATGGCATCGGCACCAGCTTTTCACTGCCCCGTGGCCATCAATCCCAACGGCTCCCACCTTCCGCTGGGGTGACTGCTCTCCCGACCTCGGAACCACACATTTGCTTTGCCCGTATTTGAACTTGGCACAAAGAGAATCACGCATTCAGCATTGTTTTTGCGTTTGGCATGTCGGGTTCAGCTTCATGTTGGCAAAATTCGTCCACAGCGTGCATGGAGTCAACAGCCTCTTGTTTCCACCGATACGTAGTGTTTTAGTCCATTTGGCCTTAGCTTATGACAACCCTCTCTCACAAGATCACTCCTGCAAGACCAGCAAAAAACAGTTTCTCCTCCATATCATCCCTCCTCTCCGATTTCCCTCCGTGTGCATCCCGCTCTTTCCCATCTTGACAGAGCCTAGTGGGGTCTGGTCTTCCAGCCATGCACACATCACATTGCTCTTTGACCTCTCGGACCGCATCCTCCTTTGGAATAAGTCTTACACGCGTGACATGGACTCTTATTTTATTTTGTTGTACTTTCCTTGTTTATCCAACTAGATTCTATCACAAGGTCAAGAAACTTGTATTACCTTCTTTTCTCTCTTTTCTTTTTTTATTTTGGTACTGGGGATTGAACCCAGGGGCATTCTACCTCTGAGCTACACCCCCAGCCCTTTTTATTCTTTATTTAGAAACAGGGTCTCACTGCATTGCTGAGGCTGGCCGCGAACCTGCGATCCTCCTGTCTCAGTCTCCCAAGTACTGTGATTACAGGCGCGCACCACCATGCCTGGCTTACCTTACTTTCTGTAGAGCTTAGAATTCTGCTGTATGCATGGTAGTTTTACTAGACAAGGAACCTGTGAAGGTATGAAAAAAAATAAGCGCTCCAGATGTTCCTGAATAAGTGAAATGTCGGGGCTCCATAAGTGTGCACTGGCTGACGGGGGCCCCGGGAGCACCTCCTCCAGGGCACAGTGAGTGAGCATTGTCAGTTACAGCTGGCTCCAGCCTGAGGTCATTCACGACATGGAGAGAGCCAATTTTCGGTGCAGCCCAGGGTTGTGGGGACAGGAATCTGTTTTGAATAAATGTCTTCCAGCCTCTTACTTTCACTTGCTGCTCTTTCTCATGGTGAAGAGCTGAGATCATCATAGACTTGAGACATGCGAAGCTCGACGGGGAGAGCTCCGTAGTCCCCAGGTGGGTGGATACGGATGATGTCCGTGTCAGATTTCCTCCACCACTGAGCTGCACCATGAGTCCTTTTTAATTTTATTTTGAAACAGGGTCTCACTAAGTTGCAGAGGCTGGTCTCGAACTTGCAGTCTCCTGTCTCAGCCTCCCAAGTACTGGGATTACAGGCGTGCACCACCATGCCAGATTTCTAGGCCTTCCTTGGAGAGTCCCATGTAGACAGTGCAGAGTGGAGCTTGGGTTCCTCTGCTTAGATCAAGACTCTGGTTTCCCTGGCTACCAGTCACATTGAACACACTGTGAGGGACATCATGCTGAGATGTCTGGCACCTCACAGGAGGGGCACAGGTGGCCTCTGGGAGAGAGGCTGCAGCCTCCACGCCTTCCTGAGACTCAGGACGGCGGCGACGGTTGCTCAGTTGTACCAACGTTTGCCAAGGTTGCTGCGTCACTGTAATTACAGGGTGAAGGCAGCTACTTGCCTCGGTGGGAACGAAGGCGGCAGAGCCCACTCTGAGACGGCTGCTCCCCATTAGGGAAATGCTAGGTTTCTCCTAAGGATCAGCAGCGATAACACAACATGTAATTCCCGGAGCTGTGATACGATGCTTCCCAGACCCCAGACACAACCCTCCCGGGAACCACGTCTTCAGAGAGCCCACAGAGGTGAGCTTCGTAAACCTCCAGGTAGAGACAGCATCTCTTTATCTTTTTTTTTTTCCTTTTGTGGTACTGAGGATTGAACCCAGGGGCATTCTGCCTCCAAGTTACAGCCCCAGCCCTATTTTATTTTTTATTTTGAAACAGGATCTCACTAAGTTTCTGAGGGCCTCACTAAGTTGCCAAGGCTGGCCTCCGAACTGTGATCCTCCTATTTCAGTCTCCCAAATACTGGGATTACAGGTGTGCACTACCATGACCAGTGATCTCTTTATCTTTTGATTATGCAAACTTATATCTGCCCCCAGAAATCTGAAGTATGACAAAGAGACCTTTGGCCTTACCTTCACCCTACAAGTTACTAAGTAACACTTAGATAACACTTAGATGCTGAGTTCAGTGTGCAAGGGCTCTGGGCTCAGATCTGTCAAAAGAAAAAGAGGACCAGCCATGTGGTGCAGCCTGTAATCCCAGTAGTACTTGGGAGGCTGAGACAGGAGGATCTCGGGTTTGAGGACAGCCTTAGCAGTTTAGCAAGGTCCTCAGCAATTTATTGAGACCTTCTTTCAAAATAAAAATAAAAATTAAGGTTGAGGGTGTAGCTCAGAGGTACAACGCCCCTGGGTTCTGTCCCCCGCCGCGCACACGAAGGTCTCTTGCCCCTCTCTCCTCCTCCTGGCGCCTACCTGCTCTCTCTTTCGGTGCTTTGGTCCCAGCCGAAACAGACACAGACCATTCTCTTCACACAAATGCTTACAAAAGATGACCAACGCACAAGTAGAGATGAGCCAGCGGCGACTTGACCCACTCACACGCGGAGAGACGCAAAATCTAGGATAGAATTCTCCTAGGTCTTTGGGTTTTGTTGTTGTTAATGGCCAAATAGATTGTATTAGGGTAAGAGGGATAACAGGGGAAGCTGTTGAAGGTGGGAGGGAGAAAATAGTAGGTCTTAGTTCCTATCTTAGCCCACTGTCTGTAGCTATCACAGAATACCACAGGCGGGGTAAATTATAAACAACAAAAGTCTATTCAGCTCATGGTTCTGGAGGCTGGAAAGGGGCTGCATCCGATGAGGCCCTTCTCCTTGTTATTCTGTGGTGGAAGGTAGAGGGGCAAGAGGAGGGGGGAGAGGGAGGGGCGACAGAGAGAGAGAGAGAGAGAAACTGACTTCTTCTATTAGGGACCCACCCAGCCATAACCCACTCACTCCTGTGATGATGACATTAATCATAACCTCTTTTTTTGTTTGTTTGTTTTTTGGTACTAGGGATTGAGCCCAGGGGTGTTCTACCTCTGAGCTATTTTATTTTTTATTTTGAGACAAGGTCTCGCTAAGTTGCTGAGGACCTCACTAAGTTGCTGAAGCTGCCCTCGAACCTGCAATCCTCCTGTCTCAGCCTCCCAAATACTGGGATAACAGGTGTGTACCACCACACTGGGCCTAACCACTTCTTATAGGTCCCACCTCTCTAAACTGTTGTGTTGAAGATTAAGTTTCCAGCCCATGAGCTTTGGGGTCACATTCCAACCATGACGGTGCCCGGGTCACTCAGACTATAGGCAGCCACCCACCCAGACAGGTTAGCATCAACTTCTGATCTCTGATCTGTATGTTTCCTGGGCTGGTTTTGGCCGCTTGTCTCCATTTGAAACCACATTTTATAGGGCTCTGAGTGTTAGGATGGGTACTATTTGCCTCAGATGTGTGGGGAAAGTTGTTTAGCAGGATCTTGCTGACTCTTTGAGAAATGATTTCAAAGAAGATTATATTGCGATTCGACTCAGCAAGTAATGACCAGAGGGTGCCCCTGGGGACACATAAAAGCTGTCTTTTGCGTAGATTGTTTTCCAACCCAAGCTTAGATTGTTTCCGGTCTGATGGACTCAATACAAGTGTGATTGAAAACAAAATATTGCTCTTTATGAAAATCTTCACAGACTACCCAGAGCAGAAGTCCATGCAAGACCAGAGCCTTCAGGCTTGGGAGATTGTGGACAGCTACTGGGAATCGGGGAGAGGGGTGGAAATGCTGATTTTGCTGCGAACATCAGTGGGCCAGCAGTGGCTGTGGGCTCTCCGCTGGTCGCTGGCAGGTGGGCACAAGGACTCTGCACACACAGGAAATAGCCTTGGGGAAGTACTGCTCCTTCATCGTAGCTGGGGGTAGAGCCTCGGAAATATTACTGGGCCTCCATGACTATTAAGATTATTGTAATCCCAGTCCTTGGTAAGCTGAGACAGGAGGATTGCAGGTTCAAGACCAGCCTCAACAACTTAGTGAGGCCCTCTGCAATTTAGTGAGACCCTGTTTCCAAATTAAAAATACAATAGGGCTGTGGGTGTAGCTCAGAGGTAGAACACCCCTGGGTTCCATCCCTAGCACCACACACACACACACACACACACACACACACACACACACACAGAACTGTTCATATGCATCAAGTTGCTACATTGCTGCATTATGCAAACTGTTTACAACCTTTGAGAAAACTAGATTTTCCACTCTGCAATCAACATAGAAGATGATTTCTACAGAAAATAAAACTGATATTCCAAATATTTACCACGGGACTCCTTAGGCGAATGTTATGTTTTGAGCTTTAATTAAACCCTCTTTATTAAATAAGAACTTACCTGATGTTTATTCACTTCTACCTTGGAGTTCTCCTGAGATTATTTAATGACTTATTACACTTGCAGATCACAGAAGGCTTTCCTGAGCAATGATGAATGATTTGGAAATCTGAAGGATGAGTTGAATTTACCACAAACAGGAGAAAAGGGTCTATGCACACAGGGAAGATGAAATGTGTGCCCGTCCCGTGGACGGGGAGGCTGAACGGCCTGGGGGCTGAGAGGGCCTGGTGTGGTGTGTGGCTGCAGAGAAACACAGGGGCCGGCCTCGCACAGGAGGGCTGCCTGGTGCCAGTACCTGGACCTTTATCCCCGAGAGCAATGGCAGTAGAGAGATGAATGTTTTGATAGGCACAGCAGGGAGACTGATAGAAGAAGATTCCATTTCAGAAAGATGAGTGGGAAAGACATCTGTATGTGAGAAATAACGCATTACAGCAGACCAGTTAGTTGGGTTAGGGAAGAAATGATAACAGGTAAAAAGCAGGTTGATTGTCACCTCTTGTTCCCTCCATCTGGGAATTTCAGCCAGGTTATCACGTGGCTCATCTGTTTCTCATCATTCAGTCTTAGTTTCTCCTCCTCCTCTTCCTCTTCCTCTTCCTCTTCCTCCTCTTCCTCCTCCTCCTCCTCCTCCTCTTCTTCCTCTTCTTCTTTTTTTTTTTTTTGCGGG
>PVJS01032438.1:0-11979 GCA_004027185.1 Glis glis | reverse complement strand
GAGAGAGAGAGAGACAGAGAGAGTGAGCGAGAGCTGAGGCTGGCCGCGAACCCGGATCCTCCGGTCTCCACCTCCCAAAGTACTGGGATTACAAGTGTGCGCTACCACGCCCGGCTCCTCTTCTTCTATACTAGCGGTTGAACCCAAGGGCATTCTACCTCTGAGCTACACCCCCAGCTCTTTTTATTATTTATTTATTTATTTATTTATTTATTTATTTGTGGAACTGGGGATTGAACCCAGGGGCATTCTACTTCCAAGCTACACCCCCAGCCCTATTTTTTTATTCTTTATTTTAAAACAGGTTCTCGCTAAGTTGCTGAGGCTGGCCTCATACCTCAGCCTCCTAAGTACTGGGATGACAGGTGTGCACCACCTCGCCCACCTAGTTCCATTATCTCCTCCATAAAACCTCCCTTGGCGACTCTGCGCAGTGTGGTTTCCTCTTCTTTGCACACTATTCCCGACCCTTGCTTGTGGATGTCTTGCTCTCAGCCTTACCATGAGCCGATACTCCATGTTTACTGTTGGTTCATTTTCTTCTCCTCCCAGAATGTAGCCTTCGCAGGGCAGGGCCCCGTTCTTCTTCATGCACTGTTGCATAGTAAACACCAGGACATAGTAGATATTTATTCCTACTATCTGTTTCAGGAATAAATGGGGACAAATGAACACATTCCAGAGATGTCAAGGAGGAAGAGCAAGCAAGAGTCGGTAATGCACTGGCTGCGGTTGTGGAGAAAGTATCAGGGAAGAAATATAATTTCTTCTCAACCCTCCTGAGTTGTAGTTGGGACAGACTGTAACAAAAGATTAGGAAGAGAAAATCAAGCACGTTTCCTAATGCGTGCAGTGCGCAGAGGTGACTTGAAGCGGCGCTTAGAATTTCACTGGTTTATGTGGCGTCTGCACCAGAGAATGATGCACTGGAAAAAAGTGGTAAGACCCAGGAAAGCGACCTGGAGTGTCTGGGCAGCAACTCAGAAGCCAAGCAAACCAGCAGCACACACAGGGGGGTTAGCACAGCTTCTAATGCAACGACGCCTGTGGAACGTCTCGGGGTGACTGGGCCAGAGCTGTCTGTCTTCAGGGCTCACCCCCTCCCCCAGTAGAGTGCCAAGGGCGCAGGACACCTTCTGTCTGTGTGAATCTGTGCCGCTTCGGGGTTCTCTTCTGCTCACAGTTCTTCCTGTCTGGGGAGGCCTACTGCGTTTTCCACAGAGGCATCGGGCGCCTCTAGGCTGTACCGGGGTAGAAAGGGAACGGAGAGCCTGTTTGGGCCTGGGGAGGCAGTAGTGCTTGGAATGACTAAGTGAATGGAAGAGTGAATGAGTGAATGGACAAGCTCACTGTGCGCATGTCACGTGGGCTGGTGGCCTTAGGGATCCATTGAAGTGTGGGAGCTCTGCTCTGGGCCAATAGCCGAGGGCTTTGGAAGACACCACGTTCCGGTTGCAGGCTACTCATTGAGCAAAACAACCAGAGGAGAGAGGCAGGGCGAGGGCCGGGTATTTTGCTACCTGCTTTTGTTTCTGGCCCCACCAGGGCAGAGGCTGGTGGTGACCCCCAGAAGGTTCTCTGTGTTCTCCAGGAAGCAGGTCTCTAAAGCTGCTGGACCCTGGAACATTTCCCTCTTGCTGATTAAATCGTGCAGCCCGCAGAGAGCCCTCTCATCCATCCCCGGCAAGCACCTTCCGAAAATAAAACAGAGAAGAAGAGATCCAGCAGGGCTGTGGGGAAAGGCTCGTCTGTCCTGTGACCTGTAGGGAGAAGCGCCTGCAGTCAAGGCGGGAGCGATACAGACGGGCCTGCTTTGATTTGCCCGCAGGGATAGGCAACAGATGAATTTGTCTATTTTCTCTCTGCTAATGAGTCCAGTTATCCCCAGGGAGCCGGTACATCCTGCTCCTCTGTTCAAGCCTCAACACAACAGAGATTTGCATGAACCTTTTCCTTGGGCATTTTCTTGGTAGTCATTAGAAATTGTCCTTAAATATTTTTAAAAAGGAAAAATAGCTAGACTCAGTGGCAAGACCCTCAGCAACTTAGCAAGACTCTTGTTTCAAAATAAAAATAAATCAAAAGGGCTAGGGGTGCATGTTGGAGGTAGAATGCCCCTGGGTTCCTCTCCTAGTACCAAAAAAATAAAAATGAAGACCATATGAGCACCCAATGAGATAGTCAAGTTTTACTGGTTCAAATGCAAAGTCTGGCCAATTCTATTTTTCAATTGTACAAGACACATGGAAATGAACTGTCAGTGGGCACCGTGGGTGAACAGTGACGGCGGTCAGGGCAGTGGTACTACGGGGCGGGTGGCTGGTAGTGACTGGGCCAAGGGGGGGGGATGCCTCCTGGAAAGATGGCGGCGTCCACATCTCAACAGGGGTTTAGGTTATACTGGCGTGTGCATTTGTCAAATTCAGCGTATGATGCTCTCAAGAGCTGCACTTTGGTGCTGGGCACGGTGGCTCACGCCTGTCATCCCAGCAATTGGAAGGCTGAGACAAGAGGATTGAAGGTTCGAGGCCAGACTCAGCAACTTACCAAGACCCTGTTTCAAAGTAAAAGATAAAAGGGGTGTAGCTTGGAGACAGAAGGCCCCTGGGTTCAATCCCCAGTACTGAAAAAAAAATGTAAAAAGCTACACCTTTTACTCTCTATAACTTTTGCTATAAACATAGAGCATGTAAGTACTGAATTCAGATCAATGATGTACACACCAAGGTATATAGGGTACAGAGTGCCAAGGGACCCGATTTACTTTGAAATGCAGCACAAAAGTGAAATCAGCTAAGGCCTGGGCACACCGGGACACACATTCCTTAATAACAAAGAGCTTTCGTTGTCTTTCAGGAAACACCTGTAGAATCCACTCAGGGAAGGCTTGAAACTAGCTTTTCAAGAGTGGACAGGCGCAGAAGCAGCCAGCTCATCTGGTCAGTGAGACAAAGCCTTTGACGTCACACACTCAGCATCACCCACACAGAATACAACGCCCCCCAAAAAAGAGCCATGTGACCTGTGGAGAGACAAGATGACCATCTATACCTGTGCAAAGGTACCCCTGTACCCCCCTTCGCACCATGCAATCAACGAGCACCCCTCCTGTAAATCCACGTTACCCTCCAGTCAGGGAGGCAGATCTGAGATGTGCGGTGGCAGCTCCTGGCTTCCTTGCTGGTTGACCCTGCAGTGAAGTTCTTTTGTTTTGCTAGAACTCCGTGCCAGAGTGCTAGCTTCCATGTGTTTTAGGCAGTCATCCTTGTTGAGTGTCAAAAGGAGGTGGATTTAGCTGGGCGCAGTGGCGCACACTTGTAATCCCAGCACTTGGGAGGCTGAGACAGGAGGATCGCAGGTTAAAGGACAGCCTTGGCAACTTAGTGAGCCCCTCAGCAACTTAGCAAGAGTCTGTTTCCAAATAAAACATAAAAAGGGCTGGGGGTGTAGCTCGGAGGTACAATGCCCCTGGGTTCCATCCCCAGTACCACACAGACACACACACACACACACACACACACACACACACATACACACACATACACACACACCAATAGTTGTGTGAGCAGCAGCGTCTACGCGGAGACTCCACACACACTCTGCCCGCAGTTCTGCGGCCTCTCTGTGTCTTGAAGATCTTCAAACTGAAGTGATGGGGGCTATAGACCACTTACAACTGTGTCTAGTGACCATTTCCCGTGACCCCCCATCGTCTCCCTGTGATCCCCCAAGATACACAAGAAGAAGAGAAGGCCCACACCTTTCCCCAACATAACTGCACAGGAAAGCCAAGATCTTCGGCGGGGGAGGCTGCAGCATGGAGTGATTCAGACAGAGCCCGTCTGTCTATGCTTCCTGAATTAACCTTTGTTTAGTCTCTGGTTTGGTCTATGTGTGCGCACGCGTGCAAAAGGTTTACCTATTTCTCTGCCTCAAGGTTTATTTCCAAAGAGCCCCTCTTATCATTTTGTGCTCGCCCGTGTACAAGGCAGTGTGTGTACGGTGTGTGGGGGGCGGGGGATCAGCACACACAATGGATACCTGTCTGATAAAGGAAGACAGATCGCTCGATCAAGAAGCCATAAAGATGATTATGTCCTCCAGGCTAGGGTGTCAGAGCCCTTGCTAAGACTCACAAGTGACTTGTGACCTGAGAAAGCAACAGAGACGGTGCCCTGCTGGCATTCCAACCACTTAGGGCAAGAAAGGAGATTCACACACCACCACCCGGGCAGCTCCACATCCCCCATGAACTGGGAATTAACATGACTTAGAACGTGAGGTGACATACAGCCTATCTGTCGCTTTTTGGTGATAATTAAGTGAGAGGAATCTGATGCAACGCAGATCAGAGCCAGTGTGACTTGCTGATGGCTGACGCGAGGGCGTCGCAGACCCGATGGAGGGTGCACAGACGCAGGACTGGGGAGCCGCGAGAGAGATTTTAATAATCGGACGCACTGTCGAGACATGATTTTCTGGGTCACTACCTCAGCCATTCCTTGCTGCCCGTCAGTGATCCCCGGTGGATTATAGCTGGTTTTTTATTATATTTAAAGTAAATGGGTGCTGTTCCCTTTAGGTGAAACCTTACAAGGAGAGCCTCTCTGAAGACAGAAGTGCTGCTGGGACCACAGAGGAGAAAGGAGGAGGGCCTGTCTGCCCTGGACTCACACGTAGCAGTTCCTAAGACAAAAGAGGTGTGGGGGTGTGCACTTGTATGCATGTGTATTTGTGTGTGCACATGTATGTGCAGGCCTATACACTTAATTCTAGAAAATTCTAAAACCTGATTGTGTTAGCTACAATTTTTTTTTCGGTACCGGGGATTGAATGCAGGGGCGTTCTACCTCCGTGCTACACCCCTGGCCCTATTTTTTATACTTTATTTTGAAACCGGGTCTCACGAAGTTGCGGAGGGCCTCACTAAGGAGAGAGAGAGAGAGAGAGAGAGAGACAGGGAGAGAGAGCGAGAGCTGAGGCTGGCCGCGAACCGGGATCCTCCGGTCTCTGCCTCCCAAAGTACTGGGATTACAAGTGTGCGCCACCACGCCCGGCAGCTACAAATTTTTCTTTTCATTTTTTTCTTTTTGGTACTGGGGATTGAACCCAGGGGGCTTCTACCTCTGAGCACACTCCCAGCTCTTTTCATTTTTTAAATTTTGAAACAGAATCTCACTAAGTTGCTGAGGCTGGCCTAGAACCTGTGATCCTCCTGTCTTAGCCTCCCAACTATGGGATTATAGTCATGTGCCACCACACCCTGCTTAGCTACAAATCTTAATGAAAAGATCTATCCATCCTCCACAGGAGCTCTGCTTTAGAGTCTGCATAAAGGAAAACCACGTGCAATCAATCCCCAAGAGGGGGGTCGGGCGTGATGGCGCACACCTGTAATCCCAGTACCTGGAAGGCTGAGATAGAAGGATTGCAGGTTCAAGGCCAGCATGCCCTAACTTAGTGAGATGCTGTTTCAAAATAAAACAATAAAAAGGGTTGGGGCTGTAGCTCAGAGGTAGAATACCCCTGGGTTCAATCTCCAGTAACACACACACACACACACACACACACACACACACTACCAAGAACATGATTCACTTCTTGGAAAAAAGGCAAAAAAGGCTCAAATAAGCTCTCTCCGGGTCTACAAAGACGACTTCTTCCCTCTTGTCTTTTAATGGACTAGTTTCCAATATGTGGGTGTGTTTTCAAGACCTATGTTTAAAAAAATCATCCATTTTAAAATTCAGTATTCACGTATGACAGGAGGCGTACTCCTTTCTTATAGGACTCACAGGAATGGAGAGAGGAGATGAAGAGGCAGGTTCTCACCTCTCACCCTTTTTCTGGGCAGACAGGGCACAAAAAAAACCTGTTTGTTAGCTCCTGTGCCCTGGGATTCAGATATTCTGTGGTTTTAGTTGACTTCACAAACACTAAACCCATGTATGATTAATCTCTTATATTAATCAGTGGCAGGTCCTGACAACTTTGGGGACTGTATTAATTGAATTTACTGTTTTTAAAAGTGACCGGGCCCACTGAAGTCCAACTCCACAATTTCTAGGCATGAAATGGAATTTGGAAAACTCAAAAGAGAACTGATCTACAGCATCTCAAAATCTCCTCTCAAATGTGCACGACTCGTCCTGAGGAGGAAGCTCAGGAACTAGAAAATAAGATTCTGATTCAACGCTTCTGAATAAAACATGCGTCCCACAGCCTTCAGAGGCCACTTTGAGGGCCAAGTCCGTGTTTCCTGTCCCTTTAGTTATCACGTGAGGCCGGCGGGGACCGTGGACTGGCAGTCCTGATGTTCCCACTCCAGCCAGCACACAATAGGCTCCTGCCTGGCTCCGAGACACCGCACCTGCTGAGGACCCGCAGTGCCTGTGGCTTCTCATTCCCTGAGGATGTCTGACGCAGAGAACAGTGGCTCTCTCTGCAATCCCAAAGCAGTCGGCTTTGTCCTTCTGGACTTCATTGGAAATGACTTTCAACAGACCCCTTTCAGCCTCCCAGGTGTCAGAGAAGAAGGGAGCTGAGCTGCGCCTTCCCCATGCCAACAGGGATGTCTGGGGCCTTGCAAATCCCATTGGCACTCAACAGCAACCAGAAGAGTGACTGGAGGTCACAGGGGCTTGGAGCACCTTTGTGATCAGGCCGACTTCCACGACGCCTGTAGATTAACCAACGCCAGCGCAACGCTGCTATCGGCCTAATGCTCACACTGAATTAGCCAAACTAAGTTAATGCAACTAAGTGGGCACTCGCCTGGGCTCACTCATCCTGACCCCCTTGCAGCCCATCTCCTAGGGGCCGCACCTGGTCCCACGTTGACACCGCCAGCACACAGACTCTACCAATCTAGGGAGATTTAATGTTCCCTATTTTGATCGCTAATTCCATGGCCCTGCTCTGAGCAGGCAGAAGACCCTGTGGTTCCCCAGGACTACTCTATTCTCAATCGAGTGAGCATCCTGAGGTCAGACACAGGCACGGCACCAAGGGGAAGTAGATGTTTCCCACCAGCTAAAGCTGGTTTGTTAGTCACATCCATCCCCGAACCTCCACTGAGAAATCTGAGCTGGGCATGGTGGTGCATGTCTGAAATTCCACTCTTTGGGAGGCTGAGACAGGAGGATCACGGGTTCAAGGCCAGCCCGGGCAACATAATGATAGCAAGACCCTCAGCCACTTAAAGAGACCCTGTTTCAAAATAAAAATAAAAAGGGCTGGGGGTGTAGCGCAGAGGTAGAATGCCCCTGGGTTCAATCCCCAGTACAAAAAAAGAAAAAAGAAAGAAAGAATAGAAAAGAAAAAAGAAGAGAACAGAAAAGAAAGGAAAGGAAGGAAATCTGTTGGAATTTCTGCCAACATTTCTAGCAGGTCCCAAGGCTTAGTGGCCTGGGAGAAGGGACATGCAGTGCTGGAGCCTACCTTGGCCACAGGCTTCAGCCCAGGGATCTTGGTGCACGGTGTTCTGGGTGGAAGGGAAGGAGGTGGCCCCAGGAGGAGGAGGTGGGCGGGCCTGGAGCAGAGGCCCTGGGAGCTCTTCAGCATCTGCAGCACCCACAAGCTCTCTCTCCTGCATTGCTCAGGAGAGAAGATGAGATATCAGAGACGCTGTGCTCCAGGGAACTCGGGGGTCTGGGCACCATGATTGGCGTTCCCAGGTTAGTCAAAGATTATGATGACCTACAAATATCACGCCAAAATAGAGCCTCGGATACTAACTGACCACAGACATCTTTCATGGTGCCGATGCCAGTAGCAACCAGGATCGAGGAAGGGTAGAAGCCCCTCTTTGTTTTCAGAGAGCAAAGGGCCCCCGGGCCCCTATGTCTCCCTGGGGATGCAGTGGGGGCCACCCTGAGTGTGATGGGTATGGGCTTTTCTCATGACACCGCAGGTCTTGGAAGCTGATTTCACGGATAGAAGAGGTTATTTCCTGCCTGTCTGGTTAAGAGGCTGAGTCACGCCTGGCTCCCCCTTATTTTAAGGGCCACTTTCTTTCCCTTTAAAGTCAGAGAGCTAACTTTAACCTTCTCACGTCCAGAAGCTCTCCTTTTAGCCATACACTAGGAGAGGCTTCTGATGGGTGTTACCCGGGCTTTTTCTAACTTTAGTTGATTCTCTTTCTAAATCAGAGTGGTGTTAAATTGCTCTCAGATGAGAAACGAAGCCAAAGAGGCAAGACCCAGGGAGGAACGGGCTTAAGATAACCTGAAGCTTGCGGGATGTTACCGCAGCGCCATGTGCTTCAGACACACAGGGCACCTAGCTTGCACTTTTGATTTTTCAATGGAAAATTTGATTCTAAAAGGGTCCTTGCTTAATATCTAATTCTTTCGAGAAACACGTACATGGCGGAAAAATGTTAAATGATGGGGTGGTGGACAGACGACAGAGCTTCTTCTTTTCTTCCTCTTTTCAATGCAGTCCATTTTATATCCTTTCATCGGTGCACTGTAATTATACATCATCACGCGGTTCCGAGCGGTAGAGACGTCCACGCACACAGCAGTTGGCGTCTTCTCTCCGGACCCCACCCCGTCCCCCTCTTCGTACATGTCATTGAGATTGCTGTTGATAACTTCCTATACCCACTTAGCATTATTTGATCTGTTTCCTTCATCAAGTCTTCTCCCCCCCACCTCCCTCTCTTAATCCTCTTCCACTATTTCACCAGAATCTCTCCTCATTTATCTGAAGTCTCTTTTGTCTCCCAAATTCTCTCTAGCTTCAGATATGAGAGAAAACATACAACCCTTCACTTTCTGAGACTGGCTAATATCTTACTTGGCATAATGTTATCTTATTTTCTATTTTTAATTTTATTTTCTAAAAGGACAGGGACACGAAAGGATATGGAAGTATGTGTTTTGAAAACGAGGCCGTGAAGCAAAGTTCCGCTCACGTAAGAGAAAGGGGAAAGAACACTGAATATCCTCATCCTCATTTTGAAATAATCAACACAGTTACTATATTTTGTGAAAGAGGAAGAAAAAAGAGCAGAGGCTGTCCCTCAAGTGTCAAAGCAGATTTTCCTGGGGTTATTGCCTTGGGGGAAAGAGACTTTGCCACAGAATGGCGCTCAGCTCTAGAAACGAGGAGAATGGGAATGTACCGCTAGGGGGAAGGGCAGGGGGTCAGGGATGAAAAATTACTACGAGAATAGAGAATATGAGAGACGGTGTGTGCGTGTGTGTGTGTGTGGGGGGGAGTTCTGGCTAAGTAGACCCAACAGGGTTCTTGCTGGAGATAGGGAGGGAGGACGACCAGGCGTCACCGGGGAGGGTGGGCGTCGAGGAGTGTGGTAGCGGCTCTGGGTGCACTGACTTAGCAAGATTTTTGCTGCAACTCGGTGAGTCAGGCGTGACAAGGGCAGATTCCCAAGTAGAGGCCCCCCAGGCTGAGAGGAGTCTGACTAAGGATGTGTGGGAGGGCCAAGTATCCCCACAACATGGGTTTTAGTTTATTTCATTTTATACTTGGTATATTTTGAGTTGGTTATTCAGAGAAACTGCAGACCTCTGCAGTCATAAGAATAGCTCTAGGAAGCTGTCTTATTTTTTTTGCAGTACTGGGGATTGAACCCAGGGGCATTCTACCTCTGAGCTATACCCCCAGCCCTATTTTTTATTCTTTATTTTGAAACAGGGTCTCACTAAGTTATGGAAAGCCTCACTAAATAGCTGAGGCTGGCTGCGAACCTGCGATCCTTAGGTCTCAGCCTCCCAAGGACTGGGATTACAAGTGTACACCACCACACCTGGCTATGGAAAGCCATCTTTTAAAAAAGAAGTGTATGTGTCTGTATTCTTGGAGTGGAACCGCTGGTAGTCCATGCTCTCCATCAGAATCAGACCGAGTCACAACGGTGGCGGCAAGAGCAAGACTATTTTTTCTTTTTTGGGTAGTGGGGGTTGAACCCAGGGCATTCTACCTCCGAGCTACATCCCCAGCCCTTTTCATTGTTTTGTTTCAAAACAGAGTCTCTCTCTGTTGCTAAGAGTCCGGCACCATTGCTGAGGCAGCCACGAACCTGCCATCTTCCCGTCTCAGCCTTCCAAGTACTAGTCTTACCGGCGTGCGCCACCACCCAGGCTCAGGAACAAGACTGTACTCAGAGCATGTGAGACTGCCTCTCCCCACAGAGAGCGCTAATGTTATTCACATGAAAGGACTCTGCAAGGGGAGGCTGTGGTTTAGGAATGTTTTTTGTTTGTTGTTTGGTGCACTGTAATTTTACGTCATATTGAGGGGACAAAGTCATCAAAGTTCAGGAATGTTAATTGACTTTAGGTTCATTTCAAAGGTACACTTTGTTTTTCCTGGGTGAGCACTTCACCTGGAGGGAGGGCAGTCAGCCGGTCCAACTGGCGGTCTGTCACAGCAATGCAGCTTCTGTATGCACATCTCTGTCTGTGATCAGAACGAGCCTCAGCTGCTAAGAGAACACACGGGCAGGGAGCGCAGAGAGCACAAATCGTGGAGACAAGGTGAGGCCCTGGGGCTTTGCTGTGTCCAGGGCTCCTCATCAGTTTTTATCCTTCACTGTTGTTTGTTCTTGGAGAGTCAGGGCCAGGGTGTCCTGGCCTTAATGATACACCTGGTTTGTGAGGCCAATGAGATTGTTTGTGAGTGAGTGAGGGGGTTGGGCAAGGTGCACGTCATGCTCTTCCTAGCTCACCAGCCAGCTCTGCCATGGGAGGGCCCGGAAGGGCATGCCATGCTCTCAGTAGCTGACCACTAGGGCTTAAGGCTCAGGGGCACACTGCCCTTTGTCCCCATGGTGCCCCCTGTCTCAGAAGCATTTCTACCTGATATCCCCACTTCTTTCTCCCTAGAAGGGATCTTTCTAGAGAGAAGAGACTGGGGGGTCTGATGCCCGACTCAGACAGACCTGGCTAGGGGGCTGTTACCTGGGATACCTCCTCTGCTTCCCACGACATCCTCGCTTGCCCTCCACCTGTCCCTGCCTGGGCCACCTCGCCTCCTCCCAGGAGCCCCAGGCCCTATCCCTTTCAGCTCTAGGAGGGTCAGCTACGGAGCTGCCTTCCATGCGGTCTCTTCCCAGTTATCTGTCTGTTGTCAGTGTATTTCCTAGACTAAATTATCACACCTTCAGAGGAAAAGCATAAATTTAAAACTTCCCCACGGAGGGCGTCTTTATCTATCTACTCTGTTTCTATACCATGGATATTGACTCTTGTTAATTAGTACAAAATGGGTAGACACAGAAAGTACCGCAGACACCTCACAGAATCACCCTGTTGGGGTGACGGGTCCATTCCTCAACTCAGGAACTCAGAATCGGCGGGGTCCTTGGCTAACGTGATGGAAAAGAATTTCAGCATGCGCCAGTCAGAGACATAGACAGAGGTTTATTTAGGAAAGCAGGAAATACACATTCAAGGAGAATGCGGGCCATCTCAAAAGGGAAAAAGACATTTTAGGGAGTGCAGGACTCTTTTATAGGGGACTTTCGTGAGGGGTGGGCTAGAGGAGGTAGGTGAGGATGAGCTCAGCCCAGTGGTCCTGAGGCGGTTTATGGTGGTCTGGTGATCTGGTCAGCTTTAGGGAGATGATGTCAGTCTGGTAGAGGCAGTTTATGGTGGTCTGGTCAACTTTAGGGTCCTCAGGCTGATCGAGGTCTTCATTAACTGATTAACTGGAAAGTGTCCTAAAATTATAGGTTTCTCAAGATAGTGTATCTGTCTTATTAACAATGCATAGGGCAATTATAGTCTTTTCCAGTAAACTCTAGGATCTACAGATTTCCCAGAAACTTGGGAGAGACAGGCCTGGGAAAGAGAACTGGTTTGGGGAGTAAAGGCTGAAGCACTTCAGCTCCAAATTCTTATGTTAAAGTTATATTTTACTTTTCCTTTCTGTTCCTGTCTGTCTCCTTTTTACCTATTTATTTCTTCTTTTTTTTTTTTTTTGCGGTACCGGGGATCGAACCCAGGGGCG
>PVJS01032437.1:0-22772 GCA_004027185.1 Glis glis | reverse complement strand
ATTGAACCCAGGGGCGTTCTACCTCCGCGCTACACCCCCAGCCCTATTTTTTATACTTTATTTTGAAACCAGGTCTCACAAAGTTGCAGAGGGCCTCACTAAGTAGAGAGAGAGGGAGAGAGAGAGAGAGAGAGAGAGAGAGAGCGAGAGCTGAGGCTGGCCGCGAACCCGGATCCTCCGGTCTCCGCCTCCCAAAGTACTGGGATTATAAGCGTGCGCCACCATGCCCGGCTAATTGGCTACATCTTTTCCCACTGTGAGTTTCTTGGCGTAATCTAGCCATGGCTTTCTTTAAAGTATGATCCATTTTTCCATTTTCCTGGCAGATTGGGGCTCCCAGGATGCATGTGAACTCCATTAGCTGCCCAATGCCTTGCTCACTGGTGAGTCACTTGTGCAATTAAGGACGGTCCATTGTCACTCTGTATAAAGGAGGGGAACCTGTGTCTTGGAATCAGTTCCTGCAAGAGAACTGTATTTTCAAAGTTTTTTTCTGTTCAGATGGGACAGGCCTCAGTCCATCCTGAGGAGGCGTCTTCTCTCCCTTGGACAGTGTGAGAGCTCGCATCTTAGCAGTTAGTTCAGCCTTTTGAGCCGATGTTCCAGGCATCAGAACTTCGGCTTCCATCACCTACTGTCCAGTGAGCACAGTGTTTCCAGCTGTCTGCTGGTCATGGTCCAGGGAGTTGATCCCATTGATGAAAAAGTCCCAGTTTGGCTTTGCTATAGGCTGATCAGAAAATCCAACCTGGTTTCTCCACCCCCCCCCAAGACCTCAAGCAAAGTAAGCTGTTTTCTTTTTCTGGTTGGCACACAAAAGTCAGAATCAGGCCAGGCATGGTGGCGCACGCTTGTAATCCCAGTACTTTGGGAGGCGGAGACCAGAGGATCCGGGTTCGCGGCCAGCCTCAGCTCTCTCTCTCTCTCTCTCCATCTCTTTCTCTCTCTCTCTCTCTCTCTCTCTCTACCTAGTGAGGCCCTCCACAACTTCGTGAGACCCGGTTTCAAAATAAAGTATAAAAAAAAATAGGGCCGGGGGTGTAGCGCGGAGGTAGAACGCCCCTGCGTTCAATCCCCGGTACTGCAAAAAAAAAAGTCAGGATCAGTGTGCATTTTCCCGTGGAACTTACAAATGAAGTCACTGCTTCTCAGGTGAAACAGTTAGATGAGCATTTAACTCATACAGCAACTTCTGTCATAGGAGAGGGATCAGACAATCTTAGTTGCATCGCCACTGTCAATTTTGTTCAGGGCTGCTCTAGGGGCTCCTTTTTTAGGATTGCTTTGCAGAGGCAGCCAATAAACACACGTTGGCTCTAGTATTGGCTCCTTCCAGGTATTACACATCTTTGGTGGTGTGGGGGGGTGCTGGGAATTGAACACAGGGGTGTTTTACCTCTGAGCTACACCCCAGCCCTACTTTTCATTTTTTATTTTGAAACAGGGTCTCACTAAGCTGTGAGGCCCTCACTAAGTTTTTGAGACTGGCTTTGAACCTGTTTCCTGTCTCAGTCTCCTGAGTACTGGGATTACAAGTGTGCCCATACCCAGCCAGTATGACACACCTTAAAGGCATCATGAATTAGCTGTGAGGGGTTGGTATAAATTGCCCCCTCTATTCACTGAAACTTTTTCCCTTAATGTTTAGGTGTTCCATCCAATCAAAATTATATTAGCAAGCCGGGTATGGTGGCGCACACTTGTAATCCCAGTACTTTGGGAGGCGGAGACCGGAGGATCCAGGTTCGCGGCCAGCCTCCGCTCTCTCTCTCTCCCTGTCTCTCTCTCTCTCTTTCTCTCTCTCTCTCTCCTTAGTGATGCCCTCCGCAACTTCGTGAGACCCGGTTTCAAAATAAAGGATAAAAAATAGGGCCAGGGGTGTAGCACGGAGGTAGAACGCCCCTGGGCTCAATCCCCGGTACCGCAAAAAAAAAAAAAATTATATTAGCCATACAGGTGTATTTTTTCTTTAAGCAGCTTCATATGAGAATATGCCTGGCAAATTTGTTCTAGAGATCTAGAGGGCTCCTCACAACTCTTAGAAAAGTGTAAGAATCTTGTTTTAGAATCCACCCTTTTATCATTGAGCTTCTCTCCCTCTGCAGACGATAACAGGGCAAAAAGGCATGCCAGAGGTCCTTTGTTTTTATTTAATTACAGGGGCAAAAATGCAGAATCCTAGCCAGAAGTGTCTGCTGACAAGCCTTACGTACAGGAGGGGAGCCACACAGGTGACCTTTCAGACTGGCTTTTTCCCTTTCTCCCTTATTAAATGGGGTAGCGGGATTTGCCTTTCTCACCTGACCCACATGGTCTGTAGGCAATGAGAAGAAGGGGTGCGCTTGGGTCCCATCTGGGGTGCCAAAAAATGTTGCTGAATCACTTGCCCTAATTTGCCAAATCGAATAATTGTGACAAACCTTTAGGAAGAAGGAAAAATAAATTTATTAATTTGCTAGCAAATCAGAGAAACCAGTGAACTTGAGCATTCAGGAACAAGCCCTTTTAACAGTTAGCTCTTCAGGGTCCTGCTGGTATCTTATCAGAAGGGATGTAATTCATGTTTAAGTCTTCTTTGAGTCAGTTCTTATCCAAATCCACGGGTGCCAGGTCCCCTTCCATCAGTAAATGGATAAGAACATATTATTTGTTAACACAGGGGGTGAAGGAAAGGGGGGACAAAGGAGGGAAAATGCCAGCTTTGAAACAGGTTGTCTGTTAGCTGCCAGGGTCGGAAGCGGCCCCCCACCCCCGTTACGCCTCCGCTGCTAGGTTCACCTGTTTCCGTTGCTTTCAAAGAAACATGAGTCCAAAGCCTAAGATTTGGGGGAGCCAGAATCCAGAGCCTGATCAGCACATTGAAATAGAACACAGAAAGGTCTACAAAGGGACAGGGAATGGCTGGGCTATAAAGTGCACTCAACTTGGGAGGCTGAGACAGGAGGATCACAGACTTGAGGCCAGCCTCAGCAATTTAGTGAGACCCTGTTTCAAAATAAAAACTAAAAAGGGCTGGGGGTATAGCTTGGAGGTAGAATGCCCCTGGGTTCAATCCCTAGGACCACACAGAATAACAACAACAACAACAACAACAACAACAACAACAATAATAATGTACACTCAACAAATGTCACTGAGTACACGATTGAGCACGTTTTCT
Organism: Glis glis; assembly: GCA_004027185.1. Taxonomy (NCBI): domain Eukaryota; kingdom Metazoa; phylum Chordata; class Mammalia; order Rodentia; family Gliridae; genus Glis; species Glis glis. The sequence goes on along the minus strand of PVJS01032437.1, from coordinate 19,612 downwards.
CTGGGACTTCTGGAGAAAGGCTCTCTGCTTCCATTAGGCGGAGGGGTTGATTCGGCAGTAGGTGTGGGGCTCTGGATTAATAAGCACCTATTAAACAAAGAGAAAGGATGAGCTCCACGTGCTGGGTGGAGCCTCCTGGTCCACCTGGCTGTAGTCTGGGCCCAGGCTTGGCACTTTCCTTTCCCATCCTTGGAGATTCCAAAGATCTTCCTCCTTTTTTTTTTTTTTTTTTTTGCAGTACTGGGGATTGAACCCAGGGGCGTTCTACCTCCAAGCTACACCCCCCCAGCCCTATTTTTTATTCTTTTTTTTTTGAAACGGCCTCACAAAGTCGCGGAGGGCTCACTAAGTAGCTGAGGCTGGCCGCGAACCCGGATCCTCCTGTCTCAGCCTCCCAAGTACTGGGATTACAAGTGTGCGCCACCACGCCCAGCTCAAGATCTTCCTCCTTTTTCACCACACTTCAGTCACACTGGTACCTCTCTGTTTCTGAATGGCCCATATACTTCCTCATAGTGGTAGACAGATTCTAAACTAGCCCCAAAATCTGCACCTCCTGGTATTGATGACCCCCTCCGCTAGGGGACAGGACCTGTGATGTGCATCTAACCAGTAGAATATGGCAAAGGTGATAGGATGTAATGATTGTATGTATGTGGTCCTTTACATAAGACCATGACTTCCATCTTAGCTTTGAAGAAGCAAGACGAAAGCCAAGCGCAGCGGTGCACATCTGTAATCCCAAGACTTGAGAGGCTGAGACAGGAGGATCGCAGGTTCGAGGACAGCCTCAGCAACTTAGTGAGGCCCTCATCAACTTAGCAAGACCCTGTTTCAAAATAAAAAATAAAAGGGCTGGGGGTGTGGTTCAGAGGTAGAATGTCCCTGAATTCCAATCCCAGTACCAAAAGGAGGAGGAGGAGGAGGAGGAGGCGGAGGAGAAGGAGGCAAAGAAGGAGGCAAAGAAGGAGGAGGGGGAGAAGGAGACAGAGGCAGAGGAAGAGGCGGTGGCGGAGGAGGAGGAGGAGGAGGAGGAGGAGGAAAAAGGCAAGGGATGGTGAAGTTAATTAGAACATAATGGGATGGAGTGGATGAGATGGAACTAAAAAGATTCCTAAAGGGAAAACCTATTGGTTGTTCATGGGTGACAACTTTCCACTTGTCCAAAGACTCAGAGTGGCACAAAAATACCTCATAGTTTGCCTGGGCGTTTCCTCTTGGTAAAGGTGGCACCACTGGATGCGTCGGAGGTTTGAGAGGCAGCTTCCTGGGGCTGGAGGAGTCGCTGGCACAGGGTGCCGAAGGCGGTTCCGTCTGCAAGTGACCAGAGAAGTCAGAAGGGGCCACAGACAGAGACTGCCTGGGAGATGCCAACTTTCACGCTTCAGAGACCCAGAGACAGGGCTGGATCTGCCTGGGTCTCGCAGAGAATCAGAAGTGGAGGAAAGGTTAGGGCCCGGGCTCACTGATGGCCAGAGCGCTTTCCTTCTCCTGCTGGCTCTGCAACCTCTACCCTCAGCGGTGTGTGCGTGTGTGTGTGTGTGTGTGTGTGTGTGTGTGTGTGTGTGTGTATGTATGCTTTTTACTGGAGATTGCACCCGGGGGCATTCTACCTCTAAGCTACACCCCAAACATATTTTATTTTATTTTTCATTTTCAAACAGGGTCTCATTAGTTTGCTGAGGCTCTTGCTAAGTTACCGAGGCTGGCCTCAAACCTGTGATCCTCCTGTCTCAGCCTCCCAAAGACTGGGATTACAGTTGTGCACCACCATGCTGGGCTCCCAGCCTGTGTTGTGCTGCCTCCCTGGAATCCAGCCCCAAGCCCTAGAGAAAGGAATGAACAGAGAGCCAGGACCCTCGCCTCTCATCCAGGTCCCTGTGAGGCCTCAGGCCACCTTCTCCCCACCCCTGGCTCTTCGATGCACAGTGCAAGATTTAGTTAAACAAGACGGGCTCTCAGGTTCATCGAACAATTCACAGATGTGGTTCCTCTGTAGCTTCTCTAGTCAGATCCAGCAGGGCCAACATACCTCATAGAACTGCTCTTTGGGGTCGTGTGGCAGCATCTGGGGAAAAATAAAGTTGTAAGGAGATAAATAAAGTTGGGGTCGGGGCCGCTCCCAGAAATTCTCAGAAATAGTTGTAAGTTTCAAAGGTAGTTACATTCCAACCCGGTGTGATGGCACACACCTGTAATCTCAGCTTCTTGGGAGACTGAGTTAGGAGGATGGCAAGTTCAAGGCCAGCCTGGGAAACTTTAGCAAGATCTTGATTCAAAATAAAAAATAAGGCCGGGCGTGGTGGCGCACGCTTGTAATCCCAGTACTTTGGGAGGCGGAGCCCGGAGGATCCGGGTTCGCGGCCAGCCTCAGCTTTCTTTCTCTCTCTCTCTCTTTCTCTCTCCCTGTCTCTCTCTCTTTCTCCCTACCTAGTGAGGCACTCCGCAACTTCGTGAGACCTGGTTTCAAAATAAAGCATAAAAAAATAGGGCCGGGGGTGTAGCGCGGAGGTAGAACGCCCCTGGGTTCAATCCCCGGCACCGCAAAATAAATAAATAAATAAATAAATAAATAAATAAATAAATAAAATAAAAGCTGGAAGCCAGGCGTGGTGGCACATGCTTGTAATCCCAGTACTTGGGAGGCTGAGACCGGAGGATCCGGCTTCATGTCCAGCCTCAGCTACTTAGTAAGGCCCTCTGCAACTTAGTGAGACCCTGTTTCAAAAAATAAAGAATAGGCTGGGTGTGGTGGCGCACGCTTGTAATCCCAGTACTTGGGAGGTGGAGACCAGATGGATCTGGGTTCGCAGCCAGCCTCAGCTACTTAGTGAGGCCCTCCGCAACTTCGTGAGACCCGATTTCAAAATAAAGAATAAAAAATAGAGTCAGGGGTCTAGCTCAGAGGTAGAACGCCCCGGGTTCAATCCCCGGTACCACAAAAAAAAAAAAAAGAAAGAAAGAATAAAATATAGGGATAAGGTATAGGTCAGAGGTAGAATGCCCCGGGTTCAATCTCCAGTACCACCAGAAAAATAAAAATAAAAGCTGGGCGTGGTGGTGCACATCTGTAATCCCAGTACTTGGGAGGCTGACACAGGAGGATAACAGGTTTGAGACCACCCTCAGCAGCTTAGCTAGACCCTCAGCCAACTAGCAAGACCCTGTTTCAAAGTAAAAAGAGTTAGGGGTGTGGCTCAGAGGTAGAGCACCCCTGGGTTCAATCCTCAGTACCCCACACACATAAATTAATGAATAAACAAACAAAATGAAATAAATTAAAAGGGCTGGAGATGTAGCTTGGCGGTAGAGTGCCCCTGGGTTTAATCCCCAGTACTTAAAAAAGACAAAAGAAATAAACAGTTGCATCCCTTTATTTACCCAGAGGGACGGAGCCTGGTCATCATCGTGTTAAAGAGGAAGAAGACAAGGAGAAGCGATAGGAAAGCCAGGTAGGGTCTTGAGATCTTAAAAAAAGGCAGAGGAGAGGATGTAAAGTACCCAAGCTGGCCCTCAGTGTCCACAAGAGACCATGCCAAAGCAGGCGTGGTGGTGCACACCTGCAATCCCAGTACTTGGGAGGCTGAGGCAGGAGGATCACAGGTTGGAAGCCAGCCTCAGCAACTTAGCAAGACCCTGTTTCAAAACAAAATAAATAAATAAATAAATAGGACTGAAGGTGTGGCTCAGAGGTTGAATGCCTGTAGGTTCAATCCCCAATACCAAAAAGAAAAAGAAAAGAAGCCGGGCGTGGTGGCGCACGCTTGTAATCCCAGTACTTTGGGAGGCGGAGACCCGAGGATCCGGGTTCGTGGCCAGCCTCAGCTGTCTATATCTCTCTCTCTCCCTGTCTCTCTCTCTCTCTCTCTCTCTCTCTCTCTCTACTTAGTGAGGCCCTCCGCAACTTCGTGAGACCTGGTTTCAAAATAAAGTATAAAAAATAGGGCCAGGGGTGTAGCGCAGAGGTAGAATGCACCTGGGTTCAATCTGTGGTACCACAAAAAAAAAAAAGAAAAGAAAAAAAGAAAGAGACACCATGCCAACCCCTCACCCTAAGAGGTAAGATTAGAACAGCCCTGCTGAGCTGGGGAAAGGCCAAAAAATCAGGGGAACATGGAGGGCCCCTCTGGAACTCACCCACCTTTTTGGCTCTGATCTGTCCCCGGGGCTCGGGTATATTGTTGTATGCATTCTTCGGTTTGTCTAGAGAAAGCAAATCCCAGCTCAGAGCTGTAGTTAGACAGAGATATAGGGCAAGGAGCTGGTTTCCAGAACCCGGGTCCTCGGGAAGGCCGTGGCAGAAGCCTTCCTCCTCCCCAGCACTCCCCATCAAGTCCCTGGTGAGCCTGACCTGGGAGGGTCCTAGAAATCTAGTGCTGGGTTAGATAAGACTGTTTGGGAGCACAGCTGAGCAGAGAAATCTCAGTCCCACTCCCCGTTGTACGGTGGGTCCTGCGAGGCCTGCCTGGGGTTAGCTATTTATCTTTCCTGGTCTTGGTTTTCCTCTGTGTACAATGGAACTGGATTGGACCATCTCTGCAGGGCCTTTTTTATCATGAGGCTCATCCTTTCAGAATCATTCTGCCTTTGGTTGATTCTCAAACACCAGCAGGGGGCGCTCGAGGCGTGTTGTTGAGATGGAGTGTGAGCCTGGATTTGCATTCAGCAAGGAGCTAGCTGTGCTTGGTTTGCTCTGTCTACAGCCATCAATTAACAAGGTTTTCTGAGACAGAGGAAGGAGAGAATGCCGGCATGTCATCAGAACAGGAGGAAGGCCTCAGAATTGTTGACTCCAGTCTCAACCAGATTCCAGATGGGGACACTGAGGCTCAGGAAGGACAGGGCTTGCTCATGATCAAACAGTAACCTGGTGGCAGAGCTGAGAGGAGCGGCCTGGGCTCCCCAGCTGTCCCCCAGTCCTCAATTCTACCCCAATATCCATCATAGAGTCACTTACTGGAACTGGGCGCCGACGGGTGCTCATTCGCCGAGGTGGGCAGTCTGGTCTCAGGTCTGGTGTCCTCTGCTGATCTCTTTGAGGGCCTGAAACCCAAAGCCCTCCATTACTCTGCACTGTTAGTTCTTGCCCATCTCCACAGGCTCTGCCCATATCCCATGTCCACGCCTGGACAATGCCCTCAAACACTGATTCCCCAGGTGCCACAGTCAGCACCACGTCAGCAGCCCTCCCTCCAGGTGGCCCCTGCTGACAACCCTGTCCCCTTCCGGGGATTACCACCTGATGTTTCTGATGTAGAGGAAATAGCTAAGTCCTGTGACCAGAGCGATGACAGCCAGGATCCCGATGACAATGCCAGCAATGGCCGGTGTAGATAGGGAGGATGACGGGGGACCTGGGCAAAGAGAGAGAATCAAGACCCAGGCCTGACACACCCTCATCCCTCCCGCCAGCCCAGCCCTCAGCTCGTGGCTTCCTCTTCACTGACATGTTATGAGCACTTGTTTTCTATTCATTGGAGGTAGCAAATTGTGTGTGTGAGGTTTATTTTGTTTTTATTTTTTGTGAATACTGGGCATTCTACCTCTGAGCTATACCCGCAACCCTATTTTCTTTTTTGGGGGGGGATACCGGGGATTGAACGCAGGGGTGTTCTACCTCCGCGCTACACCCCCAGCACTATTTATTTATACTTTATTTTGAAACCGGATCTCACGAAGTTGCGGAGGGCCTCACAAGTAGACAGAGAGAGAGAGAGAGAGAGAGAGAGAGAGAGGGCTGAGGCTGGCCGCGAACCCGGATCCTCCGGTCTCCGCCTCCCAAAGTACTGGGATTACAAGCGTGCGCCACCACGCCCGGCTTATTTTCATTTTTTATTTGGAAATGGGATCTCAGTAAGTTACTGAGAGCCTCGCTAAATTGCTGAGGCTGGTCTTGAACCTGCAATCCTCCTGTCTCAGCCTCCCAAGTACTGGGATTAAAGGTGTGTGTCACCATGCCCACCTAGATTGTGGTATTAATAGCATCGTTTCTAGAATCAAGTGATCTGTGTCCCATTCTCGTCTGCATGTCTCTGGACATGCTACTTATCCTCTCTAAGCTTCAATAATCTCTTCTGTACTTTTTGGGGGGTACTGGGGATTGAACTCAGGGGTGTTCTATCTCTGAGCTACACCCACAGCCCTATTTTATTTTTTATTTTAAAACAAGGTCTTGCTAAGTTGCTGCAGCTGGCCTTGAACCTGCAATCCTACTGTCTCAGCCTCCCAAGTATTGGGATTACAAGTGTGTGCCACCACGCCTGGCTGAGTTGCCATTTCTTTATATATCACACAAGAATAGTCATTCCTAACCCTACACATTTTTTAGGGGATTCAATGGGATCCCCAAAAATACCAGCACATTGCCTTGCACACAGTAGGTTCTTGATGAAAAATGATGATGATGATGATGATGACGATGACAAGGCTGCTATCTCACCCTTTGCATGAGATCTCATTCAAATTCTACAACATCCTCATGAGCATCAACCAGACTCGCTAGCTCTCTGCCTCCTCCCTGCAGCCTCTGTTTCTCCACCAAATGGTCTTCACAAGACCAGAGGGTTGTTGAAGATTAGATGGAATGGTTTGGGGAGCTGCATGGGGTCCTCCGTGTCATGAACAGCCAAGAACACTGCTGAGAGGTGGCAGATCTGGTTTTACACAGCAGCACCAGGGGTCGAGTCTCTGGTCTCAGTCCCTCCTACTGTACAATGGAGATGGCAACAGGCCTGCCTCACAACTGGCTAACAGAGAGTGCCCAACAAGTGTTTGTTGAAGTGGGTGTGATGGCACACACCTGTGGTCCCAGAACTTGGGAGGCTGAGATAGGAGGATCACAGATTCAAGGACAGCCTTGGCAATGTAGTGAGACTCTCAGCAATCTAACACAACCCTGTTTCAAAACAAAAAATAAAAAGGGCTGGGGGTGTAGCTTGGAGGTAGACTGTCTCTGGGTTCAATCTCAGAGGAGGAGAAGGAGGAAGAGAAGGAGGAGGAGGAAGAGGAAGAGGAGGATGAGGAGGGGGAGGAGGAGGAGGAGGGGAAGGAGGAGGCAACAATGACAATGATGGAGGAGGAGGAAGGGGGGAAGGAGGAAGAGGAGTTTGTTGATATTATATATCAAAATACTTGGTTCAGGCATATGGCACAGACTTAATAAAGAATAATTTGATTTGTTTAACAAACACAATATGCCAAGCCCAACCCTGAGAACTTTATGAATGTTAATTCCTCTCCAACAACCCTAAGAAATAAACACAATTATTGTGTTTGTTTCACCGATGATAAATCAGAGGCCCAGGGAGGTTCCATAACTCACCCAAGGTCACGCAGCTAATAAACACTAGTGACAATACTATGCTGCCCCTCTCAAGAATTCACAACAGAAATGGAGGGACTCCCCGCCAGTCACATCCAGTTGTTATAGTTCCTGATAAGCTCCCGCTTGACTGGCTATATCCACAAGTCATTGTTTTTCTTTTCTTTTTTTTTTTTTTTTGTGTGTGGTACTGGGGATAGAAACCAGGGACATTATACCTCTGAGCTACACCCCCATCCCTATGTTTTTATCCTTTTATTTATTTATTTATTTATTTATTTATTTTGCGGTACTGGAGATTGAACTCAGGGGGATTCTACCTCCGAGCTATACCCCCAGCCCTGTTTTTTATTCTTTATTTTGAGACAGGGTCTCACTAAGTTGTGGAGGCCTCACTAAGTAGCTGAGGTTGGCCACGAACCCAGATCCTCTCATCTCAGCCTCCCAAGTACTGGGATTACAAGCATGCGCCACCACGCCCCGCTATTCTTTTATTTTGAAACAGGGTCTCACTAAATCACAGAGGGCCTCACTAAGTCACTGAGGCTGGCTGTTAACTTGTGATCCTTCTGTCTCAGCCTCCCAAGTACTGGGATTACAAGCGTGAGTCACCACCCTGGCTGAGTCATTGTTTTTCTAAGCAAATCTGCAAGGTAGGCACAAACCCCATTTACAGGTAGGAAAAGTGAGGCTCAGAACAGCCTGGAGAGCTTGCCAGGACACCCACCAGGGCCCAAGCATGAGGGGCTGGAATTCAAAAGCTCTGGACTGGGACCTGCCCATGCAGAACACTCGCTGCCACCCTCCAGCCCATGGCTGGGAAGGCTAGCTGGGGCCACATGAGGAAAGGCCACAGGCATCCCAGGGTACGTGCCCTAGAGAGACTCACCTACCACCTTGACCAGCACCGAGGCGGAGCGGGTCAGGTTCGTCAGAGGGTTGCGGGCTGTGCAGCTGTAGGTCCCCCGATGTTCCCAGGTCAGGCCCGCGATGATCAGCTGCGCCCCGACATGCCCGACATGCTCTCCAGTGGGATGTTCAAAGGTCCAGTGATACTCAGCACCCGGCTTGGACTCCGCCCAACATTGCAGGGTGAGGCTGGAATTGAGGTTCGCCTGGATGGCGCTGACCACCCCAGACGCGGAGTCCCTGGTGATTTCCACTTGGTCAGGCCCATCTGCATGTGAAGCTGAACATCACGCGCCGGCCCCCATGGGCCGGGTACCCCGCTCGCCCCTCCCACTGCCCATCGGAACTTTCCCCTTTTGTTGTTATTGTTGTTGTTGTTGTTGCTGCTGCTGCGGTACTGGGGATTGAACCCAGGGGCGTTCTACCTCCGAGCTACACTCCCAGCCCTATTTTATTCTTTGTTATGTTTGTTTGGATTTTTTTTTGAGGTACCGGGGATTGAACCCAGGGGCGTTCTACCTCCACGCTACACCCCCGGCCCTATTTTTTATACTTGATTTTGAAACCGGTCTCACAAAATTGCTGAGGGCCTCTAAGTAGCTGAGGCTGGCCACGAACCTGTGATCCTCCTGTCTCAGCCTCCCAAGTACTGGGATTACAAGTGTGCGCCACCACCCGGCTAACTTTTCTCTTTTTTTCCTCCTCAGTTGTAACTAAGGAAATTCCAGTCCTGGCCTGGAAAACAACGTGTGTGTGTGTGTGTGTGTGTGTGTGTGTGTGTGTGTGTGTTTTACTGGGGATTGAACCCAGGGGCATTCTACCGCTGAGTTATTCCCAGACCTATTTTATCTTTTATTTTAAAACAGGGTTTTACTAAGCCATGGTGGCACACGCTTGTAATCCCAGTACTTGGGAGGCTGAGACAGGAGGATCGCAGGTTCACAGCCAGTCTCAGCTACTTAGTAAGGCCCTCTGCAACTTAGCGAGACCCTGTTTCAAAATAAAGAATTAAAAATAGGGCTGGGGGTGTTGCTCAGAGGTAGAACGCCCCTGGGTTCAATCCCCAGTGCCACAAAAAAAAAAAAACAACCTGGGTCTCACTAAGTTGCTGAAAGCCTGGCTAAATTGCTGAGGCTGGCCTAGAACCTGCAATCCTCCTGTCTCAGCCTCCCAAGTACTGGGATTACAGATGTGTTCTAACACACTGGCTAACAAAGGCTTTTTTTAACTCAGCAAGAGGAAAAAATACTCCCTTTTCTTCTGGGCTGCACAAAAAGCAGATAGTGGCCCACGCCGTGGGACAAAAACCCTGCCTTAGTACAAGTGAAGTCTCTCAAAGGAGTCTCCTAAGACACCAGGCCTAAGAAGTTGTAGCTGCACCCTGTGCACGTAGCCCCCAGTCCCAACACCGTGGACTGTCAAGAAACAGAGCTCGCTAAGTTACTGAGGCTGGCCTTGAACTTGTGATCCCCCTGTCTCAGCCTCCCAAGTACAAGGATTACAGTCCTGCACCACCACACCCGGCAGACAGTCCTATCTTTTTGTCCCTGTGACCTTGTATCTCTTCCCGCTCATCCATTTATAGTCTGTCTGCTCCACTAGAATGTAAGCTCCATGAGGGCAGGCAGTTGGTCTTGTCTGGTGGCCAGATTCGTGGCCGCCGTGGAGCAAGTGCTCAACAACTAAGGGATGGACGACTAGAAGGAAGAACTTGGAGGGAGGGCGAGCAGGTCCAGACCCCGGCCACTCACAGTTGATGGTCAGCCTGAGCGGGTCGCTCCGTGCTCTGCTGGCCCAATTCCAGATCTCACACTCATAGGGCCCCGTGTCATTCCGCTGGAGGTCATGGATGACCAGAGTCATGTTGTCGGCCAACAGCACCAGGCGTTCGCTGGGCAGGAGGGGCTGAGCGCCCAGGAACCACTGGACACCGACCCTCTTGTGGGTGGTCCCGCAGGTCAGGTTCACCGAGCCCATGTTCTCCATGAGATCCAGGCCTGGGGACTCCACCTGAGGCTTGGTCAGGTTTTCTGGGAAGGTGTGGAGACACGGGTTCAAGGGCCCTTTCCCAGGCTCCTACCCATACAGGACCCACAAGCATTTCCCAGGGATGCGTGTGCATGCATGTGCGTGTGGTATGTATATGTCTGTGTGCTTTGGATAGGACTGTGTGGTGCGTGTGGTTCGTGGGTGTCTTTTGTGGATGAGTGTGTGTCGTACAATGATTGCGTGAATATGTTCTGGGTTTCACGTGGAAGACTGTGGCATGTGCTTGTTTCCTGTACAAATATGTATTCTGTGCCTGCCGTATGTGTTGTGTATATGTGTTTTGTGAATGTGGGGTATGTGGGTGATACACATATACACTTTGTGTGTTATATGTGTATGTATTTTCTTTACATGAGTGTGTGTTCCTTGTCTGTGGTATTGTCTATGTTACATGTATATATTGTGTGTTGTGTGTATAGCTTTGTGTAACTGTGCTACGTGTGTGGTATGCATATGCATTTTGTATATACAGTTTGTGGTAGTTAACATATGTGTGCAGGGTATTGAATGTGTAATATGTAGTATGTTTTCTGTGTTGTATGATTTTTTTGTTTGTTTTGTTTTGGGTACTGGGGATTGAACCCAGGGGCGTTCTACCTCTGAGCTACATCCCAGCCCTATTTTATTTTATTTTATTTATTTATTTTTGCGGTACCAGGTATTAAACCCAGGGGCATTCTACCTCTGAGCTACACACCCGGCCCTATTTTTTATCCTTTATTTTGAAACCGGGTCTCACAAAGTTGCAGAAGCCTCACTAATTAGCTGAGGCTGGCCGCGAACCCGGATCCTCCGGTCTCAGCCTCCCAAGTACTGGGATTACAAGCGTGCGCCACCACGCTCGGCTCCTATTTTATTTTTTATTTTGAAACAGGGTCTCACTAAGTGGCTGAGAGTCTCACTAAGTTGCTGAGGCTGGCCTTGAAGCTGCAACCCTCCTGGCTCAGCATCTCAAGTACTGGGATTACAGGCGTGCCACCTCGCCCCTGCTGAGCACAAACATTTTACATGCAACTTGATACTGACCCAGGGATCACCCCTCTCACGGAATGGCCAACAGCCCCAGGTTAAGTTCCCGGTGGCTTCTGACAGCAGCAGCCTCTAACTCTCGGAGGAACAAAGGGGTGCAAGCAGGAAAGGACACTCACCAAGGACTCGGACGTTAAGTACGCCCAGGCGGGACAGGTGGGTGGCATCGTTGGACACCAGGCACCTGTACATACCCTGGTCTTCCCTGGACACGGCACTGATGGTGAATGCTCTTGTGGTGGGAGGTGGAGTGGAATTGTTGGGGAGAAACCAGGTATAGGCAGGGGTGGGGTAAGACTGTACTTCGACCTGGAAGTTCACAGTGGAGCCCTCGGCCACCTCCACCACATCCCCGCTGGGCACAGCCGACTCGAGCTTGATTTCAACGGCGTCAGGACCGTCTAAGAGAACAGCAATGATCACAGCACTCTTTTGGGGTGGGGGTGGGGGTGGGGGTACTGGGGATTGATCCCAGGGGCATTCTACCTCTGAGCTATACCCCCAGCCCTTCTTTATTTTTAATTTTGAAACAGGGTCTCACAAGGTTGCTGAGAGTCTCACTACATTGCTGAGGCTGTCCTTGAACCTGTGATCCTCCTGCCTCAGCCTCCCAAGTACTGGGATTACAAGGGTGTGCTACCACGCTCAGGTAGCAACAGCACTCTTCTGTGGGATCTCAGGGGATCAAGAAATACTATATTTCCCTCTCCGCTCAAGTTCAATTGCAAAGTAGGTATGGGATTCTGATGGTGATTAAATGTCAGTTATAGCCCGAGCACAGCAAGATTGGGAGACACACTTAAGGCGTGCTGGCTAACACGCCGCTCCCTGCCCAGGCAAGACTGTGGATCGAACGTCTGAAGTTTGGGAGCTCATGTTAGATCCATTATGTTGGATATTTCCAGTAGAATTTGAGTAGAGATGTCAAACAGATATCTGGAGTTCAAATGCACACAAGTCCACATTTAGATGGATTTGGGGGGGGGGTACTGGGGATTGAACCCAGGAACATTCTATCTCTGAGCTACACCCCCAGCCCTTTTTATTTTTTATTTGGAAACAGGGTATTCCTAAATTGCTGAGGGCCTCTCTAAGTTGTTGAGGCTGACAGTAAACCATCAGGCGATCCTCCTGTCATAGCCTCCCAAGTACTGGGATTACAGGATTACAGATGTGTGCCACCATACCCGGCTCAGGTAGAATTTTAGGGGGGGTACTGGGGATTGAACCCAGGGGCATTCTAGCTCTGAGCTACCTCCCCAGCCCTATTTTATTTTTTATTTGGAAACAGGATCATACTAAGTTGCAGAGGGCCTCACTAAATGGCTGAGGCTGGCTTCGAACCTGCAACCCTCCTGTCTCTACCACCCAACTACTGGGATTACAGGTGTGTACCACCATGCCTAGCTTCAGATGGACTTTAAAGCTTTGAGACTGAATGAGGGTCCGAGGGAGAGCCTGTGAGGGGCTGAGGATGGAAATGGACTCACAGTTCACAGCCAGGAAGGTGACATCACTGCTCTGGGCCTCAAGGGTGCTCCGGGCTTCACACTGGTAAGCCCCCGCGTCCTCACGCTGGACAATGAGGAAGGTGAGGGTCTTGCCATCTGCAGACAGCTGCGTGCGCTCATTGGACACGAGGGAGAGGTTGTTGAAGACCCAGTGGATGCTAATGTTGACATCTGTGGTGTCACAGTAGAAGGTGACCATCCCCCACTGCTCTGTGACAGTGTCCTGACTGACTGAAATGGTAGGCTTGGCCAGGGATTCTGCAGAGGAAGAAACCCAAAGAGGGAGAGACAGAGGCATAAAAATAACAAGACGTAGTCACAGAAGGATCCAGAGAGACGGGATCATATTAGAACGACTGGAAGACACTGGAGCCGGACTGTCTAGGCTCTTTGCTGGCCCTACTGCTTTCCCTTGTATAACTTACGCTCCTTCTCCAAGCCCCTGAAAGAGACTGCAAGTATAGCAGAGGGTCTGGGACACAACAAGGGTGTCAAGACACAACAAGGGGGTCAATCAATATTCGCTGCAAAGAGAATAAAGCTCATAACAAAGATACCAGCAAGGGCCCCAGACCCACTTCCTTCTTTCCTTCCTTCTTTCCTTCCTTCCTTCTTTCCTTCCTTCCTTCCTTCCTTCCTTCCTTCCTTCTTCTTCTTTCTTTCTTTCTTTCTTTCTTTCTTTCTTTCTTTCTTTCTTTCTTTTTCTTTCTTTCTTCCTTCCTTCCTTCCTTCCTTCCTTCCTTCCTTCCTTCCTTCTTTCTTTCTTTCTTTCTTCTTTCTTTCTTCCTTCTTTCTTTCTTTCTTTCTTTCTTCCTTCTTTCTTTCTTTCTTTCTTTCTTTCTTTCTTCTTTCTTCTTTCTTTCTTTCTTTCTTTCTTTCTTTCTTTCTTTCTTTCTTTTTTGTACTGAAGATTGAACCCAGGGGCATTCTATCTCTGAGCTAAATTCCCAGTCCTATTGACTGATTGATTGATGCATTATAATTATACCTCATAATGAGGTTCAGTGCAATAGAAACATACATTCACAGAGCAGTGTTGTGTGTTTCCCTCCAGACCCCTCCCCGGTCCCTCCACATGATATTAAAATTGATATTGATAACTTCATATATGAACATAGCATTATTTGAACTGTTTCCTTTGTCATGTCTTCCCTTTCACCTCCCCAAATCCCCTTCCACTATTCTACTTGTTTCCCAATTTCTCTCTAGTTTTGACATATGAATGAAAACATGTGGCCCGTCACTTTCTGGGACTGGCTAACCTTGCTTAGCATAACATTCTCTAGTTCGATCCATTTTCCTGCAAATGACATAATTTTGTTCTTCTTTATGGCAGAGTAAAACTCCATTGTGTATATATACCATAGTTTCATAATCCATTGGTGATGGGCACCTAGGCTGGTTCTATAGCTATTGTGAATTGTGCTGCTACGCACAGAATATTATAATATTCTGACTTCAATTCCTTTGGGAGGATCCCCAAGAGTTGTATATCTGGGTCATAGGGTGGTTCTATTTCCAGGCTTTTAAGGAACCTCCAAACTGATCTCCATAGCAGCTATACTAATTTGCAATCCCACCAACAGTGTATAAGGGCTCCTATTTCCCCACATCTTGACCAGCATTTTGTGTGTATGTGTGGGACTGTGGATTGAAGCCAGGGGCATTCTACCTCTGAGCTACACCCCCAGCCCTATTTTATTTCTTATTTTGAAACAGGGTCTCACTAAGTTGCAGAGGGCCTCACTAAGTTGCTGAGGCTGCCCGCAAACCTGCAATCCTCCTGTCTCAGCCTCCCAAATACTGGGATTACAGGCATGTGCCACCATGCCCAGCTTGTTTTTTATTTTGAAATAGGGTCTTGCTAAGTTTGTGAGGGTCTTGCTAAGTTGCTGAGGCTGACCTCAAACCTGCAATCCTCCTGTCTCAGTTTCCCAAGTACTGGGATGACAGGCATATGCCACCATGCCCGGCTCCCTGACTCACTTCCTAATCAACCTTCCCCTCCCACAACAGTGACAGCCACAGTCCACCCCTATGCCCCAACACAACTGCCTGGGCTGGGCATTGCCTGACTGGCTGTGACAATCAGATTCGCCCTCTTGGGACTTGGGGTGAAGAGCCCAGATGGGTGATCTCAGAGATCAGAGTGACAGTTTTGTTCTCTGTGCCCACACCTCTGAATCTGCCATGACTTGGGGGTGTCCAGGGGGCCCCAAACATAGAACGAAATCCTTCTCACTTTGGTTGGAGATAAACAGGTTGGCACTGGGGGTGAGCTGGGCTGCCGCTGGAGGATGCCATGAAGTCAGGAGTAAGGCTGGAAGGGAGAGAAGAGATGTTGAGGGAGGGAGAGGAGGGAAGCTGTTTTGGTCTGCAGAAGCAGAGGGATATGGGTATGGCATTCCCACATCCCATCCCCAGAAGCCTGCCCTGCCCACTGCTTCCTAACTGCGTGATTTGCAGCAGTCTTGTGCCTTCTCTGAACCCCAATTTCCTCAGCTGTGAAATGAGCAAAACATCACCCACACCCTAAGGTTGTTGTGGGGGGTGGTCATCAGCATGCTTGTAAAAAAAAAAAATCAGCAAGCTTTAACAGGGTCCCCCAGGGGTCACTATGTCTTCTTCAACCGTCCTTACTCTATTGGAGGTACACGATAGGGTCGTCCTCACTCCACACAGAGGGAAATGGGTGCTCAGAGAGGCAAAGCCACTTGCTGAGACCATGTATTAAGTGGCACAAAGCTCAATGTGAGCCTGGTCTGCCAGTCCCTAAAGATCATTTCACCTGGCGTCCAGGTGCACGCCTGTAATCCCAGTACTTGGGAGGCCAAGACAGGAGGATTGCAGGTTCAAGGCCAGCCTCAGCATCTTAGCAAGACCTTTAGCAACTTAATGAGACCCTATTTCAAAAAAATTTTTATATTCATTTATTGGTGCATTGTAATTATACATTTGATAAGTGGCAGGTTAGCAGAATCGTACATGCACACATTGCTCCTTTAGCCCTCCCTCAAATCCTACCCTATTCCCTTCCCCCATTTCAAAATTTAATAAAATAAAATAAAAGGTGTAGCTTAGAGATAGAACACCCCAGGCTTAATCCCCAGTACAGAAGAAGGAAAAAAAAAGACCGTGATGGCAACACCAGGTACGTAATGCCTCCTGTCAAGCCAGGGATGGGCATAGTCACCCCCCCTTAAAGGGGAATTTCTCCTTTTACCTCTGGCAGGAGATTAACCTTTGCTACTTCCTCAGGCCTGCTGTGGGGACTTTCCCTTGCATGGGATGGGAGGAAAGAGGAACAAGGTTTGGCAGTTTTAGTTTTCCTTGTGGTCATTTTGTACTGTCACGAGGCTGGAAGAGACTATGGGCATGGGCAGGGCGGGGCCCAACCCCAGCACCTGTACTCAGGTGCAGCTGACCTTGACGCCCCTCATCTCCCAATGAGTCCAAATAATAGAGGGTGCCACCAGGTCCCTCTCCACCCCTCAAAAAAAAAACACCCCAATTTGAGAGGAGCATGGGGGCATACACCTATAACCCAATACTTGAGAAGCCGAGACAGGAGGATCACAGGTTTGAGACCAGCCTCAGCAACTTAGCAAGACCCTCAGCAACTAGCAAAACCCTATTCCAAAATTTAAAAAAATAATAATAAAAAGGGCTGGGGGAGTAGCTTGGAGGTAGAATGCCTCTGGGTTCAATCCCCAGTACCTCCAAAAAAATTTTGACCAGATATGGTGGCACATACCTGTAACCCCAGTTCTTGGGAGTTGAGACAGGAGGAGAACAGGTTGGAGGCCAACCTCAGCAACTTAGCAAGACCCTCAGCAACTAGTGAAACCTTGTTCCAAATTTTTAAAAAAAATAAAAAGAGCTAGGGGAGTAACTTGGAGTAGAATGCCTCTGGGTTCAATCCCCAGTACCAAAAAAAAAAAAAAAAAAAACCAACAATCTGGCCCAAGCACCGTTCCCACTCCCTGCCCTTCAGTGGTGCAAGGTGTGGGCTTCTAGGGTGATTGGGCACAAATATGGTCTCTGGTGCCTACTGGCGCCATTGTCCCGGGCCAGGGCTGGCTCTTGTGCATCTCCGTTTTTTTCTGATGGTGGCAGTGGTAGCATCTGTATTTCTCCACCTCCATTGCCATTAGAGGTTAGGGCCACAGGCGCGGAGCAACTGTCTGGGCTTCAATCCCAGCTTTGCCACCTATCTGGGCAACTGATGGTCCATCTGCGTCTCGGTTTCTCCATTTGTAAAGTGAGAATGACAATCTTTCCAGCGTGGATGGACCTCAACCTCAGCCCTGCCTGAGGCGGGAGCCTCCCTCTGCGGGAAGCCCTCGCCTGGCCCTTCCCTCCGGCTTCCTGCTCAAAAGGTCCTGGCTTCTGTCCCATCAGGGCAGAAGCCAGGACCTTAACCTGCAGAAGCTCTCAGGCTCCCTTTGGCCATGGAGGACGCAGGAGGACCTGAGCCCATGCAGCCTTCCAGTTAGCCAGGAAGCTCCTGCCCAGAGAGGGAGGGGGGAGGCTTGGGGTCACACAGCAGGGTCAGGCCAGTGACCCATTGCAAAATCCTTTCTTCGCCTTCAAAATGCTTTTTTTTTAAATAAAAATATTATTGTTTTTCCCTTTTGTCTCAGATGTTCGTGTGTGTGTGTGTGTGTGTGTGTGTGTGTGTGTGTGTGTGTGTCTGTGTGTGTCTGTGTGTCTGTGTCTTACTGGGGATTCAACCCAGGGGCATTTTACCTCCAAGCTATATCCCCAGCCCTATTTTATTTTTTAGTTTGAAACAAGGTCTCCCTAGGTTGCTGAGGCTGTCTTCAAACATGTGATCCTCCTGTCTCAGCCTCCCAAGTACTGGGGTTACAGAATGTGTCACCATGCCTAGCCAAATTTTTGGGGGGTACTGGGGATTGAACCCAGGGGCATTCTACCTCCAAGCTATCTCCCCAGTCCCCCCCTCCTTTTTTTATTTTGGAACAGGGTTTTGCTAGTTGCTGAGGGTCTCGCTAAGTTGCTGAAGCTGGCCTCAAACCTGTGATCCTCCTGTCTCAGCCTCCCAAGTACTGGGATTACAGGTGTGCGCCACCAGGCCCGGATTCAGATATTCTTAAGGATGGATTTCACATCCATCCCGTGTCCTCATGCATGGACCCGACCACCAGGCCAGTGCACCTTCCCTCTTCCTGTGTCCCTCCTGTCTGTCTCTGTCTCTGCTGTGTTCCAGTTCTTGCCCTGTCTCTGTCTCTGTCTCTGTCTCTCTGTCTCTGTCTCTCTCTCTCTGTCTCTCTGTCTCTCTGTCTCTCTCTCTCTCTCTGGACCTTTCTCTTTCCCTCTGTATGACTTCATATAGTTCTCTCTCTGTCTTTTTTTTGGGGGGGGTGGTACTGGAGGTTGAACCCAGGGGTATTCTACCTCCGAGCTACACTCCCTGCCCTTTTTACTTTTTATTTGGAAACAGGGTCTCACTACTTGTTGAGGCTGGCCTTGAACCCGTGATCCTCCTGTCTCAGCCGCCCAAGTACTGGAATGACAGGCGTGCGCCACCACGCCGGACTCCCTCTCTGTCTCTTTATCCTCCAGTTTCCTTTCTTTCTTATCCATCTCTCCCTGTGTGGCCCTGGTACAGTTTCTACTGTTATTTTCATTCTTTTTCTCTACCTCTCTGTGTACCTCTCTCTCCTTATAGTTCTCTCTCAATATATATTTTGGTCTCTTTCTCTCTCTCTCTCTCTCTCTCTCACTCTCCCTCCCTCCCTCCCTCCCTCCCTCCCTCCTTTCATCCCTCTCTCTCTCTTCTCACCCTGGGGCATTCTACCTTCAAGCTACACCCCTAGCCCTTTTTTTTCATGTTTTTAACTTTCAGACAGGGTCTCACTAAGTTGCTGAGGCTGGCCTTAAACCTGCAATCCTCCTGTCTCAGCCTCCCAAGTATATCTGTCTCTCTTTCTGGACACACACACACACACACACACACACACACACACATGCACGCACGCACACACGCACGCACACACGCTACTGACAAATAGACGTGCACAGCCCCCTCCAGCCACTCACCCATGCCTCTTTGAAGGAAGCAAGCCCTCACCTGAGAGCAGGATTCCCGTCCACCGGTGTCTTCCTAAGCCCCAGGGCCCCATGGGTGCTGGCGCCTGGCTTCACCGTGCAGGCCGTCTGTCTCCGGATTCCCACACACAGCCACGGTCCTCGCTTCTTTGCTGTGACTGCAGCCCCGCTACCTTTCTTCTCTTCCCTCTGTGCACTGTAATGACAGCTGACCCTGGACAGATGTGCTCAGGGCAGGGGGCAGGGAATGAACTTTGGCCTTGCCTCTGCTCTCCGCCTCCCGGGGCTCATTTTCCTTTTCTACCTAGCAGGCAAGTGGGAATTCCAGGATCCCTAAGAATTAGGAACCACGATTATTATGGTCAACAGCAATGACAATAATAACAATATTAATGGTTAATTATCCAGAGCTTCCTAAAACCAGGCTGGGCGCCAAGGTCGCTGTGAAATCTATAAATATTAAATGAGCCGAGAACAAGCTCGTGATAAGGATCCTGGTCATAAACGCTCTGGAGTCAGACAGGCTGGAAGCACACTGGCCAGGGCTGGCGGAGTCCCCAGAGAGGGCACAGGGAGGGCTTCTTGGAAGAGGTGACATCGGAGCTGAGACCTGGAGAATATAATAAAGGTTCAATATAAGAGAACTGTTTTTTCTTTGTTTTCTTTTGTGTGTGTGTGTGTGTGTGTGTGTGTGTGTGTGTGTTACTGAGGATTGAGCCCA